>JAJVSH010000147.1:46514-116107 GCA_021460005.1 Tetramorium alpestre | reverse complement strand
ATCGCAAGAAAAGTTTTTCTTTTCTGTTTCATCCAAATTTAGTGAGACATAGATTTTATTTATATATATATATATATATATATATATATATATATGTGTGTGTATATATATATATATATATATATACATATATATATATATATATATTAATATATATATATATATATATATATATATATATACACTGCAATACATATTTTTTTCTCGCTTCTATCGCCCGCGAATATTATTTATTTAAACATTTTATTGTTCAGTTTTTAATGTAACCGACCTCAAAAACACGTTAAGTGAATTGATGGTTTAAAAGCACTAACTAATTATAAGTTGTCTCAGGTTTTTTAAACTAATTTTCAAACGATCTGAAATACTAAAATTGCAAAGGGAAGAACATTCTTTAGAAAACAACTAATTATTTTTTATAAAACTTTAAAAATTTATATAACTTACGAATCTCTTCCACAAATCATTAAATCAACAAACTCTTAGAAGAGGTGTGAGATTTCGCGAGGCGTGAGATTTCGTTCGAAAGAAATTTCTTATTGAGGAATAATGAGGAGAAAATCTACTGAACATTGCCGTTTGATAAGTACACGATGCGCACGTATCGATGTACATTGATCGATACGATGTACTTTAAATGATAAGCATGCTTTCGTAAGAAATCCAAGCCGAATCATTTTCATCATCGTATCGCTCATAACGGCAACGATATTGCGCTATTCGAGAAAGTAGGGGAAACGATGTCGTTTCGTCGGGGAATTTGTGCTAGAAAAGACGAATCTCTTTGTAATCTTCTCTCTCTCTCTCTCTCTCTCTTTTTCTTTATATTCGTGGCCTCTACTTGTTATGCTCTGTTTCTCTGATTTCCGGGACGAATGCGACACAAAATTTGCGTAACGTTTTGTGCGACGTCGCTCTTCTGCTGATCGGTCGACTTTCCTCACGTTACTCTTGCATAAAATTCATGAGGGATCGAGTTAAATTGAGATAACGTGTGATATGCCGAACGAATACAACTTCGATAGTTACATTGCTTACGCGAAAACTGGTCGGTAGTCGATTTTTTTCTCGCGTAAGTTGAACTATTCCTTTTTTTTTTTTTTTACAAAGAGAATGGGAATGGGAAGAGATAAGAACAGCTGAAAAGCAGCACCAGGTGAATGAAAAATTATCGCAATTTCATGCAAACGCAGCTGACAGAGACTGTTTTATTTTTATTACTTTCAGAGGAAAAATGTTGATATTCAGATTTATTTATTTATAAAGTGTACAATATCAGTTATAGTATACTTGTTTTATAGATATTTTAATGCCAATAATCATATATGTATATGAAATATATTGGATCATCCGATAAATAATGCATTATAAAAGGTAGCTTGAATTATTCTTTAGTTCAAACTCAAAAGAGTTTCTTCTTTTATCGCCAAGAAATTGAAAATTGAAAATTAAAATAGAAAAAAGTTGTAAATAATAATGGAAAATATATTAAAATTAAAATGTCAAATTTTTGTTTTATTTAAAAAATGTTTTTTAAAAATCACGTTATTTATAGGATGATTCAGAATAAAGAATATTCTATATATATATATATATAATTTATAAAGTTTCCTTTGTGATTCTTTTTGTGTTTCCATCTTAACAAAAATATCAAAGTATTAATATTATAATATACATCGATGAAATACGAATTAAAGTACCTCAATATTTTCGAGAAAAAGAGTCTCAATCCGAAGAATCCGCAGTTGAAAGGAAATATGTTCGACATAAAGAGTCGATATATTTCGAATAGCCGAAGTTATGAAATTACATAAACCCGATGCTATTTGATGCTTATTGCAAACGACATTTTTCCAAGTAACAACAATCTTCAACCGGAAGAAAGCAATAAAGTCGATAAATCTTTTTCCGAATGTCGCCGCATTTCATAAACTCGTAATTGAATCATCGCTCTCGTCTTAATGTCAAAGACACTGTCTCGATAACAATTGTGGACGTCTTCTATTTGGCTCTCGTTTTCTTTTTTGCTTTACCGATGTCGATGGGAGGTCTGTCGAACATAACGCAGTCTCGATACTCGCCTTTTCCTTCGTTCTCAGGCGAGCAGGCCGATCGAGCAGGCGAGCTTGGCGGCTCCTCCGATCATTCTCTCACTCGCTCGTCATCCGTCTGCACGGTCGGCCGTCTCTCTCTCCCGTCGCCTATTCCCCGAGACGTTTTCCCTTCGATTGATTTTTCGCCGCGACTGAACCTCCGCGTCTCTCAGTTGGTGACTCAGTGATTCACAGTGATTCATAGTGCCTCTGAGGAGCAAGACTCGAAGAGAATATTGGGAGTCGCTCTCCGATCGATTGCCTTCGTATAAATTCTTCCCGGTAAGTCGCGGATCACCCGCAATCAATTGACTGTCAAGTATAAAGAATATAAAGAATAATAGACAGGAAGGGAAAAAGTCTAGTTCTTTTAAAAAGATCTATCCACTATCTAGTCTATCTATGATCAGGAAACAGAGGTTCTCGAAAACTACTTACGGAATAACAAAAGTCCTTATAAAATCATTAAAATTGTAATTATAAATTTTATCGATTAATGATTAATGAGGTTCCTTGGGAATTAGAGAGACTTGAGTCAGATATATTAATTTAAGTTAATCTATTAGTCATTATCGTTTGCAAAGGCAAGCGATTCTTTTAGAGTAAAGTAGACATTAAGGGTATGTGATATAATGTATAATCGATAAATTGATTGATGAGGTACTCAATTTCTGTCTTTTTAAAGCTTATTTTATCACTTTTCAAATGGAAAACACCATTCAATAGTAAAAGTCTTTGTAAAATTACAAGAAGAAATTGCAATTATTAATTTTTATTTTTGTAAAACTGAACACTAAAATTTAATCGGGAAATAATTGAGATTTTTAAATAGTGGAGTAATAGAATGCTGAAATTAATAATTACAATTTTCTTAATTTTTCCAAAGATTACTAAACGAAATTATTCTACTTGTCATCTCTTTTAATAATTTTACTATAACTACTAATTTTTTTATCATCGGCAAATTATTACGTTGTCTTGCTCAATGGTTTGCTTATTTAATCACAAAGCTCATCATCTTTGAAAAGGCATCATTGCGTTGGATATTGTCTCGAAATTAATATCTTTTCGATCACGGACGTTGGCATCATGCGAATGCCGTTCGTACAAGTGATGTGCATAGAAATCGCGACGATTCAGCTCTCCGACTTCTGCGAGCAAGGCAAAGAAAGAGAATTCAAAGTAATTGAGCGATTGACGCGGTCCGGCATTGTCGCGCGACAGACGTTTTCCCAGCGGCAACGGTACGCTGGTGGCATCGTGCACACTCATCGAAAGGAGTCCGGAAATCTCTCCCCTCTCGCGAAACTACCGTACCGTCTGCGAAAATGTGCCTCCCCGTTAGGAAGTGCGTGATTATCGTCGCCATCCGCCGCTCCGACGCGCGACGTAATCTTTCTTTCGCGCTTTTCGCGCAAGGAATTCGAAAATTACGTAAATCTTATGGCAGTCCTCGCAATGCTTTCCGTAGAAACTGCATTGCACTAGTCCGTAATAAAGAGTTGCAGATACTACGTTTATTTACGCCGCATCGAAATTTCTGAAGCGATATGGATTTTTCCTCATTGATAACATCAAAGTAGTAAACAGTTTTTTTTTTTCCAATCATAAGCGATTGAGAATGACAGATTTTTCACAAACTTAATTTTAAACAATTGTTTAAATTGAATTAAATTAAATAAATTTAAATTAAATATAAATTTAAATTAAATATTGTTTCGATGTCGCTTATAATCGTAAATCATTCTTAGAAGTGATGAAATGAGCTTTGAAAATGTAGAAATCAATAAACTCTAATGGTTTTAAGTACTTGATCAATTATAAATTGTATACCCTTAATGTCTAATTTATTCCAAGAAAATCGCTTATCACAGGCTTATTATGAATAATAGATTAACGACTTAAGTTGATTCTAATCTAACTCGAGTTCCTAATTCACGTTAGATCTTCATTTATTTATTAGTCCATTAGATAGACCAAAGTAAATGTAATCACATATTACGTACGTCTTGGTCTGCTAGATTATAATAAATAACTAGGAGTCCTTGATATATATATGACAACCGGCCGAACGTGCCGATCCCTTCTCACTTTACGCGGATCTCACAATCAGAAGCGTAAAGGCCAATACCCATACGGCGCGGTGAAAACTTGGGAGGAGAGAATGTAACGTGCTCAGCGTTAAGGATCTCTATCCGTCTATCCGTCTCACGTTCCCATAATTGTTAATTTGGGAAAGCGAGTCCGCGCGCACGCGAACGAACCGGTTTCTCATAATTGCGCCGGTAATCTGTATGTGTCGCGCGACGCGTGTAAAATTGATTTCAACGACATTTCTCAGAAATCGCGGGGAAAGAAGAAAAATCGCGCGCATCTCGGAGAAATACGTCGGAGATTCCGTCACGCTCTGACGCATCGTTGACAGTCCGCGACATACTCCGCTCCTCATATTTTAAATAACGTTCTGAATCACATGGCGGCGCATTGCGCTTAAATTTACGATGACGGCACTGCCGACAGTACGTGAACCGCATCTGCTTAGTTACCGGCACGTACTTGCGCAATCTGTCTCGACGGATATCTCGACGTAACGTGTCTTGTCGGGCACAGATGAGTTCATTACAGTAATTGTATTATTTATTATGCGATATAGGTTCCGACATATCAATTTTAGAATGGGACCGATTGTGAGATGTTGACGTTTAAAACGAATTCGAAAATTTCGGGGAAATTCAAATAATTACAACTTACAAAGCTTGTAAAGCTCTTTTAACGAAATCGAATTTTGATCCTACGATCCAAGTATGCAGAACGTAAACGTGGAAAATATTCTGCTATTTAATATATAAATATAATTATAAATTTGACAATTTTTCATGAAAACAAAATAATTCTGGAAATTGCATTCAGCGTGTTAAAATTTTACTTCTGTGCCGTCATTTACGAATTTCTCTTGAAAAACATTTTCATAAACGAAAATATCTATAGCACGATGATAAATACTCGTTTGTTTTATAGGTACATGTTGTGTTGAAAGATCGTTTTCATCGATTGCCTTTTTAAATCAATTAATTTTATATTTATAATTGTTTTCTAACCAAATAAATTTGGTTAGTTTCGTGAATCATTGTATGCTCTCTGACGTTAATAATAAATTCAACGATAATCGTCGATAATTGTCGAGGGACTTGTGCTATATGCGAATTTCGGGAAGGGGCTTTACCTTTATCGGCCGCTTAGGCTTTAGATTACCGCTCGGTTTACAACTTTCTGAGGTAATAAACGGTTAACAAAACCGGTTCCGTTTAATTTCGGCTAATTGAAACCTCCGGAACAGACGCAACGCGGCTCGGGCTCCTCTCTCGGGCGCGGCGCATGGCAACAGTGCAACGGCGTTAAAAGATCGCAATAAGGCATTAAACAAAGGAATCCGGGAGGAGCTGAACCAAGACCGCGGTTACTGAAGCGAAACGCCTGGAGCGTTTCTTCGTCTCGAAAGGATTCGTCGGAGAACGAGGCTCCGAAGGAAAGGGGGAGGATGAGCGAAGGTAGGAGGGACATCGAGTGGAAGGAAGGGGGTATCTCATTCACAAGATATCGCACGAAAGGTGAAATTTGGGTTACACCAGGTTCTTCACCAGGCCTTATTATCGTATTATACTCGATGCGTTACCCGTTAGCGATGTCTTCCCTTTTCCTCCCCACCCCCCAGTTCTCATCCCGATATTATTATTAAAAAGAAATCAATCGACTCTTGTATCGCTTAGCCTAATTAACATTAATTGTTTAATTGTTTCTCTCTGTGAGTATTTTTGCGATTCTTAATTGTGTAACTAAGTCTTCATCCAGTGTAACAAGTGTAACAAGTGTAATCTCCGCGAGTTTTTCTCTTTTTCGACATTACATTTACGGGGAAAGAGAAATGCCTTATTATTTAGTTTAGAAAGATGTAGAGAGGAACTGCTAAATTACGATCGCGCGAGCTTCGAAGAATCGACGTGCAAAAGTGAGATCGTTATTGGACGTCGATGCGCCGCGCGAGGCCGAACGAAATATCGTGGTGGTGATTATTTTCTCCACGCACACCGGCATCGGCACGACCGGTCTGGCGGTGAACCTCGTCCTCAAAAAGATCGGTCGAAGGCCACAACCGAGGTATCTCTCGACTCGCTCTTCAGCCGGCCGGGTCCAACGTTGACGCTGCAACGTCAAGCTGCTCGGTTTGTTTCCGATTGTTTCTCTCTTTTTTTTTTTTCCGCAGCCGAAAAAGCGCCGATCCGCCTCGTTGTTCCGTGCGAGATTGAACGGCACGAAACGGAAATTGTCCCGCGTAAACGAGTTTCTCGCGCGCGTTTCGTCGCATGAGAATCGCTGACTACGACAGCGGTACGTCCGCAACGGTTGTCCTACAGTCACCGGAGCGGCCTAACCGCAGACTCTCGGGTGAATCATCCGAGGAATCGTTCGTCTTAATCCCTCGATATCGCGCGGCTCCTTTCGGCTCTCGCGTGTATGTACATACATACATACATACATCGATTCGAGAGCCGCTCTTTCGCGCGATATCTCTCTTAGCAACGGTCTCTTTATTAAACCCGTTATATTATCGAAAATAAAATTACCGTAATTACGCGAAATCCTTGAGTAGTTCATAACATACACTATCTTAATCTTAATAGTAAATTTACTGCTAATCGATCTTCCGCCGGAAAATATTTCTTCGGTATACATATTATACATATACCTCGGTATATACCTTAAACTTAAATTAATCTTTTCAAGACACTACGGTCCGTTTAAAATTAAATGGGTAACGTGGTGGTATTACATGTGGCTAATTACACGTCTTGGAAAGTTGGCCGAAATGACCTATTTTCAATCATTTATCATTCGGAAATTTATCATTGATGTCTCGGTCTCGACATTTTAAGACGTTTTAATTAAACGAAATGAAATTTTTGAAGAAGAAAAAGCTGCAAGGTTTCGTTTTGGTTAAAAAGAGAAACGTTAGACGCGCCCTTGGCTTTTGGGCCGTCGAAAGCAATTTGAATTCCACTGTTTCGAGACGGAGTTCGCGGTGAGACGTCATTAACGCTTTCATCGCCAGGGCGTTAACGGAGCCGGATATAATCGCGTCAGACATTACAGTCGAAAGCAAAACTCCGCCGCGGAGAGGCGAGGCATCTTTGTGCTTTTTACGCTTATGACGCCAGCGAGTTCCAATTTTAGCGTAGCGTGCGAGAGCATTCGTATCTGACTCACGGCGACATTCCTCGCGTCGTTCGCCGGATGAATTTGATTTTTCCCGAGCGACGCGAGGGAACCCGTACGAAATCGCGTCGAGCTTGCGCTGTCGTGCACAAGAGGACGGAGGCCGCGACGGAGACGACGCTCCGTGAAGATCACTTCCCCGCGTTGTCACCGGCGAGCGCTAAAAATACGAACGGCCGCGCTTCTCGCGTTTGAAGGATTTTAACAGCTGAAAGGCATTTCTCTCGTCCTAGGACGCGACACGCCCGAGGTCGACGACCCCGCCTTTTCCGAGAGCGGTTCGTTCGGGAACGCTCAGAGTATCTCGTAAACTCGGTTCCTCGAGTGGCACTGACCTGCGCAACCTGACGACGCGGACGGGGCGCGACTTCCGCGAATCGGCCTGATATCGCGGGCGATCGTGATCCGCGATTTCCTCCTTTCCTATCTGAAGCGTCGCTTTATATCGCACAAACTGTGGAAATAACGGAATCATAAGTCACATTTTTATTTTATGTCTCCGTTATTTTTTTAAGTGACAAATCGAATGCTGTTTGAAAGAAAACAGTCGATTAAAAAACGCGTCATTTGCCAGAAATTGCTATTGAGTTTGTGTATCGCTCGTGAGAAGGATCTTTGATTGGCTCAAGAGCCGATATTAAATTGGAATGTCATTGTCCAGTTGCTGCAACTTGTATTCTTACATCACGCTTATCGTTATATCATTCCAACTGCCTTTCCCGAGCTTTATCGAGAATACTCTATTAACGACTTCCGTCTGCGACTCGGCCGCGGATGTTTATTTAGAATGCGCTCGACATCCTGAATAATAATAGCCGCGCATTCCGCGGGAGAGAGAGAGAGAGAGAGAGAGAGAGAGAGATTTTCTCTTCTAACGTTTTCACCGAAGCAATGAGTAATTCGCGGCGTGAGCTTTCGTGCTTATGGCGACAATAAACGTCGGTGATGTCATCCGCGAACATCGTCCGGGAACATGGTTAATCGTCACGAGGCGTGTAAAAATATATATTATGCCTGGCCGGCATACATGATATGTGCCATCTGGTACGCTTCCTCGTTCGCCGCGAAGCCTCAACCACATTTTATAAAACGCACCACGCCCACCATGCATGAAACTTTTCGCCGGCGTAATTAAGAGTTTTAGACGATGTATGGTCTTGATTGTGTTAACACGCGATTTTGTATTATTTCTTTAATTATTATTAATATGAGATAGTAGGTCGTGGTTATGCCTCGTTCATCATAAGGATCTAAATATAAATTTTACATGTTCTTCGCGATGCGATGAGTAAAAGTTCACTTTGTTTCTGTTTCTATTTTAATCAAATTCTTTTCATTTCATTATATGAGGGATCATACAAGATATCGTACGATGTGTATATTCAAAAATGTACAATTTCGATTTATATCAGTTAATACTATATCTCTTTATTAAATAAGAGAAGCGAAATATGTAATTTTTTAGTAAAGATATATTACATATTAATAGAGTATAAAATTGTTATATTTACCATACATTATCTCTAAATATAATTTTCTAACTTTTTTAAATATTTAAATATTTATTAGAATTAAATTAAAATCTTGTACATACTTAAATTTATGTTAATAACATAGTTATTAATATATTATATGTATAATTATATATTATACTCATAATAACTAATTATTAACTATGAAATAATACATATATTATTTTTCGTCTGAATTCATGTGAAAAATAATATAATTTTATAGCATATAATTCTTAATAGCAAATAAATTATGTATAAATTATTACTTCAAAACAGCCTGCTTGACCGTAGACGATATTCAATAATCAATTTCTGATTCGCGTGGTCGAACGATGACTCCGTCGCAGAAAAAAAATAAGTATCAACTGCTACCGTCATGTCTGGGCGGCTTCTCATAAATGGAGAAAGCCAGAAATTGGCAAATTAAGACGCAGAGTTTCCAGTTTCTCGCTACGAAAAATGCTTTCCAAGCACATAAATGCGCACCTCAATCACGGGGTAATTACGCGCCCGTCGTGTAATATATATGGGTTTGATAAACTCGAAATAAAGAATGTTACTTGGCGAAAATAAACAGCGGCGATGCAATTGTGTAAGTAAGCGCGATTTTAACACGCCGAGGCCGATAATTATACGGTAGATTATCGTCGAGAAAGTCACTTAAAGTCGAGTGCATCGGATTCACGAACGTTCGTTACGCTTGTACGACTAGGTTCGCGATCGTTTCACGCTACGAAGATCGAACAAGTATGATCCATATTCATTGTGGTTTAGGCCGGGATCGTTTCTTCAGCCGGAGATAATGTAGAATGTGGCGTGTTTAGAGCCGCGATAGATCAAGGTGGTCACGCATTTACATAAAATACGGCTCTCCGTGATTATAAAGGAGGATACTTTTGAAAAGATACTCCGAACATGCCAAGAAGACAGTTTTCTAGCACCTTTCGAACGTTAATTATTTAAAGTATGTATATATATATATATGTATATACATTTAGTATGTATATACATACATACTAAAATCAAATATACATGCTAATCGTGTAAATGTGTGTTCGAATGTAGATTTTAATAATTTAACAACATTGTATGTATATAAAGTTTCCAGACAATATTCTTTTATTTAAATAAAAAATCAAACATTTCTCTTATGTTTGCAAATTAGATTATTCGTTGACATGGATTTTCATTGCGATGTGATTATGCAGTCGTTCTATTCGATTTGGTTCGCGTTTCAGGACAGAAAAGTTTTCTTACAAAATTTTCTGATTTCACATGAGTTTCACAAATTGAGTCGTGCGATTGCTTCATGCAAACTCGTGTGGGAATAGAAAGCGTGAAGAGGTCATCTCATCTCAAACGTGACGCTATCGATCCATTATTGACGTTTGTTTCTCGATTACCGAATTCTACCGTTCGCTATTACGTTAAACTTATTCGGTGGCGTATTGGGAAAAAGCTGGGTGAATAATAATATTGAAGCAAAACGGCCGGGAGAGAAAGGCGGTTAAACTCGGACAAGCTTATTCACTCGGCCATGAATGCGCGGTGTTCTCGAATTCCTCACTAATGCGAAAAAGAAGAAGGAATTAGAGCCAGTTTTATAGACTCTTTACTCTTTACTCTCTTTAGTCGACGCGGGGCCGTGAATAACACATTAATAGCTTGCTTGGTTAAATGTCCGAGTACGTCAACAAAATACCTCTATTACTTGTTCCTATCCTTTTTATCCTTATAAATATATTTCAAAAGAAAGATTCCCATTATTTATAACCCATTATTTAAAAGGAAAGAAACATCAGAAGCAAATATGGATAGAATGTATAAAATGTTGCAGTAAACTTTGTGTGTTACAAAAATAAAAATAAGTAATATAATTACGGTAGCGTGTATTTTATTAAATAAATTAATTGGAATACGTTATGAGTTTGCGGAATATTATATCTTACATTGTTATTTATTTGTAATATGCATACTGAAGCAATTTATTATTTTTTTGTATCTTACAATTAGTCTTGCAAAGTTTAATACGTTGTCCTTGGGGAGAGAGAGAGAGAGAGAGAGAGAGAGAGAGAAACAGAGAAAGTTTAAAGTCGCAATAAATTACATGAAAAAAATATTTGGAGGGAAAAAAGTAGCTACAGTAAATAACATAAACGTAAATATATCTAAATACTTCAACTTTTTTCTATTCTCATATTTTATAGACAATAATTTAATTTTGCACACAATTGCACACATATACAAAATATATTATTTCAATCTTTGTTTTATTTATGATATATAAACAATAAAGAAAAAAATATATACAAATTTTATATTTTAGAAATGTCAGCGTCTTATTTTTGTGTGTCGGTAACAATAAGCTCTATTCTTTGCGTGGATTTTATATTCTATTGTTCATTCTTGTGTGCACAATGGATCGCCGAATTATTTATAACTTGTTATTTATAACTTGTTGGTTATAACTTGAGGATTAAATATTTAAGTTAGTCCATCTATTTCAAAGCATCGGATCTACGAGAGAAATTCTAACCTAGACGTAATATACGTATATTTTCAGAAATCTATTCTCTCAAATTAAAATAAAAAATAATTCATATATAATATTTGATTTTTAAAGTAATATTATTGCTGCGCATGGAATTCTTTCAGTAAATGTTCACTAAAATAATCCTATATATATATAATAGTTTTCGAAGGAAATTTTTTTTTTAAGGTAAAACTAAAATATTTAAAAAATATTATTTTATTATTAAAAAATATATATGTATATGTAGATAAGATTTTGTAAGTATGTCTAACAAGTCTTTTTCTGTAATTCTAACTTAAATGTTCCCTACATAATAAATAGAAGCAGACGATTAATTTGGCATGTAAATAATAAAAATATAAATAATAAATTACTCATATCTTGCAGTTGCTCCGCCGTCCTGCTAGATATACTTTTTAGGCTTCTTTTTCCAGTCTCGCTTCTCTACTGCTTCTTGTTTCCTCATAACACTTACACAACACTCACTCGCAAAAACCTTGTTAATTACATGTTCATAATAATTACCAAAATACGATAATAGCAGAGCATTTAGCACGATGCTCCTGGCGTTAATCGCACGCGACGTGCGCTTTATCATCTTGCGATACAAGAATAATGCGAATAAAATACGATTGCATCGAGCGATTTAGCGTTTGACACACGCAATGTCTCGCAAATTAGCGAGCGAACATCAAACGGCGAGGTTTTAATCACTGATGTACAAACGAAATTACGCTACGCAATTGAGAAATATGAAATGTAGGCTTAATTACGATTGTAATTAAATGCATCACGACATCGCTCATTTTGGGATCAGTCAATTTCGTATTTTGCGACATAAATAAATTGGAAAATTCAGAAATAGCACCACTCTGATATTATGCGATAAAATCGAGTTGGCTAATTAAGGTGCGACGGACCGTCCAAAATACATAATTGAAATTCGATATTACTCGTGCACTATATTTCGAACGCCGAAATCCCGTACGTAAAATACACGTACAATCACATCAATACACGGTGCATATATCGCTATTTTTCGTTATTTGATTTAGTGATTCATATAACTAATATTCGCATGATTTTAATGATGTTAAAACATTATAATGTTAAAACATTAAGAAGAAACGAAATATTCGGCATACGTTTATTCTATGATTCATTATGAATATTTCATTGAAAATGTGAATTATTAAAGATTCGGACATTACAAATAATTTGTCGTTCAAATAAAATCAGACAATGCATAAAAATTCGTGTACTTTCAATAATGTTAGAACTTAACGTCAACTTAAAACTTAAAACATTAAGAAGGAACAGAGTTATATTCGGTATACGTTTATTCTATGATTCGTTATGAATATTTCATTGAAAATATTAAAGATTCGGATGTTACAAACGGTAATTTATTTACCGTTCAAATAAATCCAGATAGTGCATAATAGACACTCGTGTGCTTTCGGTAATGTTAGAGCTTAACCGATACGAAAGAATAGAATATTTGGCATATATATATATATACACATACACAATTTGTTGAACGTTTCATAAAATATATTACCTGGCACGCCGGCAGTCGGTGCTCGTCCTTCGCTGTGTATGTTGTACATACATACAGAGTACTATTTACAGACAGCGGCCTTCAGCCGCGTGCGACAACACTCGCGCTTCGCGCCGCCGCGGCGCGAGCCGCTTCGTGTATGTACATTGTACATACATACGTATGCTGTTATCTCTCGAAACGCGATCATTCATTTTGAACAATTAGCAACGATTATCATCTCGCGTGATTAATTAATTCTCACGATTTAGCGATCCGTAAGCGTATATCGAGGCGACGGCCATTTATCGAAGCATTTTCTCGCGATTTATTTAATTACTTCGAAGAATCAAGACGACGCGCAGAATTTTTATCGACGCCAATTATTAACGCTTTATTGCGAACAATAATTGTTTTCTCACCGGATTTGCTTTGGATTCGATTGCTTCTCGTGTTGTGCTCTGACTTTTCTCGCCGATTGAAATTGAAATAAATTCGTCCAATGTAATTGTCGTATTAAAAACGCGCGAATACACCATTACGAATACGAGTTAAGAATATTGTACGGTTATACGATCCGCTGAATTAAATAACAAAAGTAATGGAAAGCAATGATGTGTCGATCATTTATTAATGATATATTATAGAATTATCGGATTTACGTGTTCGACATATAGGTATTGCACAAACATTAAATTTTGATTATCCATCGCATCTTAATCATTAATCATTAATTCGATGGATTTTATCACACTACATCAGGGTGAAATTTTTATCTTTGAAATTTTTAATCATTCAGCAAATGATAGCAAATATGAAAAATTATATGATGAACCTCAAATTGAGCGGTGTTGCGATGCGTCTAATTGGTAAATATAGTAATTTTAATTGTAATTAAGCCTGTATTTTGTACTACCCAACTATGTATGGCGTAATGTATATCGGCATTTGTCTGTTAGCAATAAGATCTTTCTTTTATCGTTCTTTCATTTATTTGCGAAATCTTGCGTGCGTGGAATGTATCGTAGCTTACAATGTGATATCGTAATATTTTTGCTCTTCTGTCGCATGTAAGTAAAGTGCGCGTCGAGTGTGATTAGCGTCGGGAGTGTCGTGCAAAGTGCCCTACAATTATTGTATTTTGATGACTAGTGTGAACAGGTGATTAATAATGTTTTTGCGAGTAAGGATTATGTAAGTGTCAGAAAAACAAAAGGAAGAGCAACACGTCCATCTCTATTATATGTTTGAGTGACTTGAATAAAAATTAAAGAAAAAGACTTATATATTTATAGAAGTCTTATGAAACTTTTTTTGAAACTTACATAATTATTTTAATGAATATTTTAATATTCATATATTGAGAAGTAGCAAGAGAAATCGATATGCCCCCAATTTATTATTTTTTTAGATATTGAACATTGGATTAAATTTGGGTTTAATTTATATTTTTTGCTAATCAAGTAGAAAATCTCAACTTTGACGCTGCGCGTATATCAACGAATGTCAAATTATTTTTGTTTTTTATCTAAAGCGACGAATTTGTGAATGTTACGGATATTTATCTCCCATAAATCTAATTTAGATTTATAATTAACCAATTTTGAGTGTTTAAAACTAAAAAGTTATTAGATACAACGACATTAATAAATTAATAAATTAATGTCGTTGATATAAAAATTTTTTATTCCGATTAATCTCTAAAATACGGTATTATGTATTGCGGATTGTGCGGCAATCTATACATATAATGGTGTTCTTAGAATTGTATGTGCTGTAAGAAAATTACACAGCCATTGTACAATCATTTTGACTTTTAAAGTGAAATCGGAGGGCCGTACCCATGCGGACGATAGATCGCAATAGTGAATTGCAACTCGATATCGCGGAATTATAAACGGTTCCCGTGAAATACTGCAAGTCAATTGCAATCAGCCGTCAAATCACGCGTAAATTTAGAATTCCACGCTTCGATTCCAGACTCGAATCTGCCAGTTTCCAGTTTGTCACCCAATCAAAACTCGGTTCGGTCTGTCGTTAATGTTGCGAACGCAATGTTCCGAATGCGGACCGTAATTTTTGCATGCGAAAACTACTGTAACCAATGCCCTGCTGCACGCCAGAACGAAGCCTGCAGCTGGCATACCGGTATTGACGTGCACCCGTAATTTGCCAATTATGCCCGACTGCGTGAGTCATTCCCGCCGATCGATCGGTTGGCGCTTGAGATATTTTTAACGAACATCACACATCAACTAAAAATACGGTCTTAAATTGTCTTCTTATGCTACATCTATAAATTACACTATAAGCGTTGCGCTATTTTCAAAAACTTCATTTTTCTTCTACCGTTAAGAGATTAAGATTTATTGTTGAACGTATACAAATATATATTATTATTAAATGATTATTATGCTCGCACTCACATGAATAACGAGCTCCTGGAATTTAACTCGCAACTAGAGTTTCCAATCCCGGGATCCTGCTCAAATGTTTTTTTACAATTTGCAATCCCGAAAATACTCAACATCACAAATTCCGAAAATTCCGGGATCACAAAAAATTTACTTAGTGTTTAGTATTTACTATTTATGTAATATCTGTGTTTACAAAAATTTTATTTTGATTTTCACGTTTTCAAAAAGAGCTCTCATTGAATATTGCTCATTAGATTTGGGGTAAACGCATGCTAACACTCTCTAATACTGTTGATGTATTTTTTTTTCTGTTACAATATGTATATGTACATACATGTACATAATATAATAGGTTAATTAGAATTAAATATATAAATATCTTATTCAAGTATAATTTTTATTTTAATTAAATATCTTAATTCTCAATTCTCACAATCAGTAATAAAAGTAATGAAAATAATATTTTATTTTAATTGTGTTTTAAAATGTACAACGCATTCCTCTTTGATTTCCATTTATAATTTCTAATATTTATTTCTATATAAAAAAGATAATGTTAAATTTTATGTGAGATTGTTATCTTGTGTTTGATTTTATTTTTATTTGAATTTTTATTTTAAAGATTTTTATTGATATATTTTATTTGTTATCTGAATAATCTGAATAGATATATCTGAATAAGAGTATAAATCAATCTATGTGTTTCTAATTACATTAATAAAATAATTAAAATAAATATTTTTGTCTATATATACAAAATCCCAGGACTAGTCCCGGGATCCCGAGATTGAGTACGAAAAATACTGAAATTCCGGGATCACCAAATCGTCTCGAGATTGGAAACCCTACTCGCAACTCGTAAGAAATTTCTTAATGTTCAGTTGAAAACTTGGCAAGTGCCGATCCCTTTAAGTCGAGAAATAAAAATGATCAAAGAGTGTTTCTCGCGAAACTCATGGTGGATGGTTCCGGGACACCCTGTACATTCGGCTTAAGTCTCGTTTAAAGGTAACGTGCTTT
This sequence comes from Tetramorium alpestre, assembly GCA_021460005.1. Lineage (NCBI taxonomy): Eukaryota > Metazoa > Arthropoda > Insecta > Hymenoptera > Formicidae > Tetramorium > Tetramorium alpestre. Next base: position 99,719 of record JAJVSH010000147.1, on the reverse strand, counting down.
CGCGGTGAGAGAGAGCACAGAGTACTTGTCCGCTAGACAAGTACTAATGCGTCCAGGATACGCGTCGTTTTACTTGGTAAATCGCGGTAATATCGCGATTATGTCGGATCGGCCGTGCAATCGGCCGAGTTATCGTCGCAACGCGTGGCAACGTGTACCGTACGCCGAGCCGCGTGCGGTATCGCGCATTTTCATGTACGGACCACGTTAGGTACTTGGGTGGTGATTCATGCCGGCCGGTATGCCGCGATGTGGCAACGCTCACGCTCCATACGGCGCTTTAAGGTGAATCCAGACAGGGCTAGCAAGAGCGAACGAGCACGAACAAACAGTCGCGAACAAGTTTAAGGAGCGCTCGTGTCTTTTTCATACGATTTCGTATCGATGACCCACAGGTGATGGTGCGTATACAATAAATTGGATTGGATTCGGTTCCGTACTCGCGCGCCGCGGCTCATCGAAGCGAGCTCGGAGCTCGTTCGTTCGCATTCGTTCGCGCTCTTCCACTCTTCCCGGTCTGGAACCACCTTTACGCTACGCGCGACAGCGAGCTCTTTCGTGCTTCGCTTCGGCACGTCCGCGGCACCACGCTTCGCTTCGCCGGTTCTCTCTCCTTTCTTCCATCCGTCCGTCGCGTCGCGTCGTTTCCACCTCCTTGGAGATGGAACCATTGGAACCTCGCCCGGATGCGTGCCGCGCGCGCGGTGCGGTTGCGTCACGTTCGATTCCCGGTCCGCGATTCGCGCGGGCTGCAATGGAGAACGAAGCCTCCGATTCGCGCTGACAGCTCTTTTCCGTCCTCTTTTCTTCTTAAATGTCTTCTTAAATCTTTAATGTATCTATCATCGTTCGTTTATGTTTATTATTTATATTTTCTTATTAGAGATTATCTTGTAATAATATATTTTCTCATTAAACTCTCCCGGATTTATAATTAGCATTATTAGTTCAATTTTCGGCGCAATTTGCATCGAAATGGAGAACAAAATCTCTCTCTTCGATTTGCTTTTTTTTCTTTTTTTTTTTCTTGAGGGAAAAATCACATCTTTAACGCATTTATCTTCGCTTGTCTGCAAAGTTTTTTTTTTTTTTTTTTTTTTAAGTTTCCCGGTTTTACAATTAGCTCAAGTTTTTAGAACATTAGTATTTATTATTAACACATGTGCTGCACTTTCTGTGAAAATCTTTGAAAATTTACATTTCGTACACATAAGCGTGCCAAGTTTTTCACTATGATGGAAACTAATAAAATTGTACAAGAAAACGAATTTCAGATTTGGCTCTGAACATAAATATTGAACAAATGTTATTACAAGTTCAACGTCTGTAAGACGGAATTTTTGTAACATTTAGGAAATGCGAAATACCGTGTTTCCTTGTGCTTAATTTTACGTGAAACTTATTGCTTCCTGTTTTGAATTCGCCCGTAAAAAATTCTACCGTTCGCGTCAGTCGCGACGTTATGTAATTTAAGAACGTGATTTAAGAGGGAGTTTCCAGCTGGTGGGAGCTATGATTCATCACGTCACGTAGAAAATATTAAAATCCATGCAAGCACTTTTAAACGCGTCCTTGATTCGACTATTTGCCAGCGGTCCGTGATCCTCTTGTCCATTAGACTCGAACGACCCCGTTCGCTCGTCCACGTTTCGCGACTAATTCTCAAAGATAACACGTATCACGTTTATTACGCTAATTAACGCTGTCGTTCGCCCTGAGTGCAACATAGCCCGGAATTCAGGAAGAACTTTTAAGTGAAATTGGCAGGGACGACAAACACTTTCTGTTCTCGTCCACGACACAGCGAAATGCGCGATGAATATTTTTAGAGTCTCTTTCTTTAGAGTCAGTGTCTCTCGTACGATATCCGTAGATTGTAAATTTATAGCTCTCTTAATTAATAATCAATTAATCTTAACGCTGTTGCCAACAAAGATAAATTTTATATTAAAAGTCATAAATCGCGTGTAACATTCATTAAAAATGTTAATAATTTATTGAATTAATTGTAAGATTCTGAGGGAGAAAATGAAGAGTTATACACATTTATGGAAGAAAATTCTAAGAAGTAATATCATAATACTATATTATTATAATGCAAAACACACACTATATTTACACATTTAATACACGCATTGCGGTCATTTCATGCCTGAGTGCCTCTTCTTAAAGTAGCGATAATCCGTTTCGATTATTTTCCTGAAATCTGTGAAATCCGATGAGCTCGTCTCACATACTCTATCGATCGCATAATCCTGCTTGAAAAAGAGGAGGGAGAGAGCGAAAAGATTATTTATCGTATACGTAATTATAAATAAAAATAAAGTCTAGACGTTTTTCAATATTTCACACCCTTGGCGTTTCTCCGTGCTTACACTACCTAAATAACGCTCTCTCGTCGACGTAAAAGCGATCGCGCTCGTTAAAAAGGAAACTTTCTACGCGGGTGAAAGCAGCGTAGTAGAGTAATCTCGATGAGTTGAATCTTCGATGCCGCAGATATGGAAAAATGCACCGATCATCGCGATAAACGATTATTTTCTCGTGTAGTACCTACCTACGAGCATCGAGATCCGAACGCACCGCGAGGTCTCGGAACGTTCGTTTCGATATCCAGATGAAACCACGGTACCGCGACGAGTTTTTCTTTGTTACAACGAAACGGGGATTGCGAACGTGGGCGACTGGCCGGAGGGTGGCCGTGAGTCATCGCTCGTCCTTAGGAATATCGGATGACGGAAAAATTTTCGCATAATCGTCAGGCATCGTGTAAGACTTTATGTAGAGAGAAAGGAGATGGAGGAAATTGTGGGAGGACGTAGAAAGTGCAGACGTAAATAAAGCGAATCTCACGTGAAACAGATAATGGAATCTTTTTCATATTTTTCTGTTTTCTTATATTAAATATCGCAGAAAAAAAAAGAAGAAGAGATCTAAAGATATTTATTATTGATCGATTGATTTCAATCGACACGTATTTACACGCGTGTATAATATTCAAAGTCAGTGTCTTTGCGGATTGAAAGGAGTTGGAGGTTTTCGAAAAGCCCGGGCGTGTGTCCGTTACCGAATGGACACCCCGTATAGCGGCACGGGGTGGGGCGCCGGCTGGCCGGCGCGGCGCGGCGCGGCGCGGCGCGGCGCGGCGCGGTGCACGAGGACGAGGGTGGCGTGAGTCACCGCTCGGCATTGGACGATCAGCCGATCGGCGGTGGCGACATCCGGCGGAGCCTGGCGGCGAATCGGCGCGGCGATGCAAGTGAGAGCGAGAGGGAGAGGCCGCGGCCGCGGCCCGCCCGGCGAAAATCAGTCGTGATCCGCCACGCCCGGTGTAACGTTGCGACTGGTTGCGACGAGCAGACCCAGTTAGAGCCGTAACTTGGTCCGCGCGCGATCCGCCGCCGCCGGTCAAAGGAAACACGTTTCGGAACACCTGTACTCACGACGGTCCCGCGAGCGAAGATCGCCCCCCACGCGCGCGCGCGCGCGATCAGTCCGTTCGTCTGCGTTCTGGTGCGCGTTACGATCGCGTTGGAACCTGCGAGAGGAGAAGAGCCGGTTCCGAATCACGCGTTCGTCTGCTGGTGAAATAGAGAGAGAGAGAGAGAGAGAGAGAGAGAATTTCGTCGCCCAAGTCTCCCTGGCGACAACACTTCCGTTTGCGGAGCGAGCTTCCGGCGACACGAGTGGTGGTGGGTGCGTTTCCGTTTGGTGCAGATCCCGTTGTTTGCGATTGGCCCGAGTTGGCCGGGAATCGGGATCGTCGGTCGCTACTGGCAGAGTGAGTCATTGCCGTTGTTGCAACTTTTCCTTCGCTCTGACCCCTTCGCGTCCTTGCTTCCCGAGACGGTCGAAAGTTTTGAATCTCTACCCGTGACGTTAACGGGTAGAGATTCTTCCCCAGCCAGCGCAGAATATTCTAGTAATATTGCAGCGAGGTAATAGTATAGTAACATTCCAGTTGTGTTGCGAGAATCTTGCTGGAATATTCCGCGTTGGGTTCTTTTTGCAAAACTGCGAAGAGGGAGCGATTTTTATCATCGGGAAAACATCGTTTATGATGAAAGAATACTTAATCAAGATGACCTTTGAGTTGAAAACTTTATGTTTGATAAATAACGAACGATTCGTTAAATTATTCAAATTTTCTGGCAGTACGTGTTTTGTTCCCTGTTTGAGATGTTTGCAGCTCGACCAAAATATGCCGTTTTAATTTGAAAAACCAAAAGTTTAAGCAATTCTCATTTTTACGTTTGACGAAATTTTATTTTTAAAAATTATTTTTTATAAGAACGTTGAAGATTGCTTTCTCGGCAACGAAATTACAAGTTTTCAAACCTCTCAAAAGCAAGATCATCGAGGTTTACAAAAGATTTACCCGAGGATTCGGATCGAAAAAAATAGAAAAAATGTTTGAGATGTTGTATAATAGAGAACTTTTTCTTCCTTGGTAACAGCACGATGGCTAAATCTTTCTCTCGTAATTCCTCGGGCGCGTTATCTTTGAAGCTCTTACAAAGCTAATAAAGTAAAAAATAGACACGAAAACATTCTTCATCTACCGATGAAGAACCGATTTCTTATTTTTCAGTTACAATGCTCTATTTTGAAAATTTACGCCTACTATTTAATAAAATTGCAAACGCAATTTGAAATTGTCTATTTTAGAAATTTATATACTAACAATAAAATATATCTTAAAAATTATATTCAGTTGTACCTAGTTATACTTTGGGTACGTTCGATTTTTATCGCTCGTAACGTTGGTAGAATTATTCCATCCTTGTTTAATGCTTGCTAAACAACAAGGGTGAAATGATTTTACAATCATTGTGAGCGATAAAACGAAGCGATGGAACGAATTCTTTAAAAGGAAGGAGAAGGCATTCGATTGCACTCTCTCGATAAACGAAGAATGTCCGTAAATTTTTTAACGTTCCGACTTCTCTCGTGCAGCAGCGTACTTGGATGCGTTTCCTCTTTGGATACGACACCATTACGAGGATGATTCGTGCAGAGTTATTCACGGGCGGGACGAGCTTACAATTAGGATCCGGCTTAGGAATCCGGTGAATCGGAGCGTTCGGGATCCCGACGGAGCCCGAAATCGACGTCGACAGTTGGGAAATGGTCAGATCGCATTCGCGCCTCGTCGAGAAGAGAGGGATCCCCCGCGATCGTTTTTTAAATCACCGGATACGTGATAACGGGGCAAAATGTTGATTTACTCGGTACTTGCGCGGAGAGGCAAACCTTAGGCGGACGCGCAGGCAGTCGGCTCCGATGAACATTGGTTCAACGATCGTTCCGCGAGCGAACCTGGATACCTATGTGTGTGCCATCTACAAAATTCATATCGGTATAGAGCAACCGTTTTGACGAGGAGAGGAGAGGAAAGAAGAAGAAGAAAAAAAAAAAGGAAATTGCCGACGGTGTTTTGCGAAGAATTCGTGACCGAGACGAGGAAATCGTCGTGCGAATTCCTATCGGCCGGCCGAACGAGACGACCGATGTGTAAGGGAATAGCCGCCGAGTGTCTCTTTCTCCTCGCGGTCGCCGCGCCGCGCCGCGCCGCGCCGCGCCGTCGCATGGATTACGCGTAATCCAATATTTCCGTGTAATTCATATCACCGTTGGCTGCAAAGACTCCGCACGCGTCGATCCGGAGCTTCGTAATCTAACCGATCGTACTGAAAGAAACTTTATTTTCGGTGCCTTGGATGAAATATAATGCGAATTCTTAAAAGTTACAGACGAGCGATTTTCTCGTGACCATTTTTCAAACCTCGTAATATTTCGAAAATTATTAATTCAAACGACGTACTCTTAGCGGTCATACCGTTCAAAAATGGTATCGGCGACGAGCCGCGTGCTCATGTGGATCTCGTTAGTGAGTTCGTGCGACTGAATTATAATCGCGGGAATAGATTAAAGAAATCGTTTTAGAATTCACTTAACGTTGACGGACTTTTAAATCTTATATTATCGTCACTATTTTATGTCGATGTATATTTAACATGGAACATTATACATTTGTCACACTTTTTTATCAACAGATCGAAATTTGTGAAATCGACTTTAGTAGAAAGATGTAAGCTATTTTTTTATTCTAAAAGTCGTTAACATTTAATTTTTAATTATACATATGTATGTATATTTTACTTGTATCTTTAGATATGAAATCTAACGTGTTATATAAATGAGCAATTATGTTATGTTTTTTACTTTCAAACTAAATCTCTATTGTAGTCTGCTATCCATAGCTCTGAAAGTTGCCGCGTTTAAAAGAAAGTCTTTAGTGATTTTAGTTTTGATATAAACTAAAAAAAAACTCTGGTTTAGAAGAATTTCTAATTTTTATTTAAACTATTATATAAACTTTGAAATTATTCTTCTTCTAAAAAAAAAATTATTTACTCAATTGTAATAATATTTAAAACTTGTACAATACTAGCGTCTCTTACGTGTTATAAGTACAATGTATTTTTGAGATTTTGAATTTGAACTTTCGAAGAACTGGAAATGCAATCCGAAAATTCTTCTTTTATAAGCCCCAAAAGAAATTATCGCTTTTCCGAAAAAGTTATTAGATGATTTATTCTAAGGGCTTCTCTATAGAGTCTATTAGAGCCTAAGCAAAATGGGTGACTTACCATGTTTTATAGTTTAAGTCTTTGTCTTAAAGCAACGTACAATATTGTTTTATGTCTAATTGTAAGACAGTACGTTGTGCGTTGCTTTAAGATAAAGACTTAAACCATAAAACATGATAATTAGTCATTCTTCTTAGGCCCTAACATATCTTATATGATATCAATGGCATTTCTAAATAAAGTAGATATGTAAAATAAAGTATTCATCACAGGTCTGTCGATTTTCCGAAAAGTTCTAATGGGTCTAGAACTTTCTGGATTTATTCCAAGTTTTTTTTCCCTCTAGAAAAAGGAAAGTTAATCTTGAAGATGTGCATTTCTGAGGCAAGTACGTGGATGATTACAAAATAAAGTGATGTAAAATATAAACATCCATGATTTGATTATCGTATTGCGTGTTAACGTTATCTACACAGTCGCTTAGGGCTGTAAGACTATCCTTCAACTCGCCATGTGGGATATGTTGTTACGTGTGCGACTACAGCCCATCGAGCTAGGACCGCAAAGTGGCGTGCCGTCGTGTGGTTATCTCTGTACGAGGCTTTCATTCATCAGGTAGCTCTTATCGTTGCTTCGCTATCAATGTACGCGACCGATCACTATAAGTGACCTTGGCTAGCTGTCGTCGCCATTGCGTTGAATAGATGAGAAAAAGACGATTAGCATTCATTTCATTCATTAAACCTCTAACAGCGAAATTATTTGGTAATCGCATAAAGGCCAGATTCGTTTACAATAAAATTTTTTCTCGTTAAAATAACCCCTCTTTATTAAGCTTTGATTTTATCGTACATTGTTACCTTCTTTTTCTTGAAACTCTATATGTATATATATATATATATATATATATATATATATATATATATATATATATATATATATATATATATATATATATATGTGTGTGTGTGTATGTATGTACAAAAGCGATAAAAAGACATTATTTATTATACCAAATGAAAAGAATAGGAAATGGAATAAAGAAATATTAAGTAGTGTAAATGAGGTTTAAATATTCCGTTTTTTTTTTTTATGATTTAACATGGAGAATACTGGAGATCTGGATCCAAAAACAACTCTCCCAGGCTTCGTCAGGCGAGGGTAAAAGAGGGATAATCGTTGTCCTGCGGCGGTAGCCGACATCATTTGCGCACGTTCTCGCCTTCGTTTTGCCTCGCTTGCCCTCCTCTTGTATGTACGTTAACGATGCGACACGCGCTCGTTGAATCCTGAAGGACGAACAATCGATAGCACGCGTAATGAAGTTTTTCTCTTTGTTCTTCTTTTCCCCCCGTAATATCCTCTCACCCTCTCACGGACGAAGCTCGCAATTTTACGCTGCCGCCGCGGCAGTGATTCGATTATGAGCACGTGCTCGCCGAGGATAAGTACCTGCCAATTATCGCACCTGCCATCGGCTCGTACATATTCATCGTGGACACATCCGATTATCGATCGATGCGACATCGGTCCCCATGGTCATCCAATGCGTCATCCAGTATACCATATCCGGACGTCCCCAATGACCCTTTGCATTAATGGTGTTTGTATCATTGGTTGCCAAGTCTTACAGTGATAATCTATTCCCTGCTTTTTACAACTTTGAAAATTCGAATCTTTGAAGTTGTAAAAAGTAACAGCCCTATGAATATTATCGGCAGGGTAGCGGCAGATACATCGAACCGATAGAAAATTAATATCCTTCCTCTCCGTTCCCTTCGCCCAGATGGCGAGCGAATGCTCCTGCGGTGTAATAAAGTCACTAGAGCGCAAATCCAAGAGAATGAAAGAGAAGACGAGAGGTGAGCGCGCGAGGTAAGGGGAGAAACGAAACGAAAGAGAGAGGGAGGGAGGATAAAGGAGCGATGGATGAGAGGGAGGACTACGCAGGCGTCGATAGGCGGCATAGCGCGTAGGTCAACGTACTTTCTACCAGGGCCGCACGATATATTGCCCCATTGGTACCTTCTCTGATTCGGCGAACCTGTCGCAAAATTTCCGGCATACGCTGCGCGCAATATTGCGAGATCTCCACTCGCCTGAATCTCTGTCCAATGACAATGACCGATGTGACGTTCTCGACTGACATTCGAATACATGCGATACCCGGATTTTCAACATTCTCTGATATTCCATACGTACGTAAAAACGTACGTAAAAATAGAGTCTCACGTGCAAAATTGAACATTACTCGCGCAGAGAAATCACGGGTCTGATCTTTAATTTAAAATGAAGGAAAATAGGATATATATCGTAGGAATTTATTTTCTAAACTTAAGGGTTGAACTTGAAAAGGATTGGAGGCTTTCTTTTTATTTGGAAATGCCGTTTAAGAAGCGAGAAATAAATATGCGTTAAATCGAATCCAGATCAAACAAACACAAGTGAATAGCCTTGCTTCAATGAATGTGAAAGGTGCCAGGAATACCAGCGACGCTGTTCGAACTCATTGATGCAACTTGTTCATTCATGTTCGTTCATGCTCGTTTGCTTAGTCTGAATTCCCAACTTTGTGCGACATTTTCAATGTTCTAAATTTCTTATCCCTTAGACAAAGCATAATGATGGAGAAAAAAGTTAACCAATAAAATAAAAATATTATTCATGATTTATATGAATTGTTTCATATAAAACGTTTTTGTGCAGTAGCAGCGATATAAAGAAATGTTCTGTCCGGATGTTACGGGACATTCGAGTATATCTGTGAATATTCACGTATAGAAACCGGAAGTGGTTACTGTTACTTGGAGAAGTAAATGCAGTACCCGGTAAAAGTACTGTGTGTGAAGTCTGAACGTCAAAATGCTGTGAGACATTTGAATATTTAAAAGACATTAATCTCAAAAAAGATAATCGATCGCGTTGCATCCAATCTGTAGCAGAGAAGATAAAAAGACTCTGCAATTGGTTTTTTTTTCTTTTTTTTTTACAAAATGCGTTGGATAATACGATTTTATATATATTTGAACTTTGTAGGAAACGATAGTTACGCGACTCTACGAGGGTCTTGAACGCGATCGCGTGATGATCTTCAAGCGTGATTTATTCACGAGCCATTGACTCCGCCGACTACAAACCGTACTTTTATTACCATGACTCACGCCGATAAGTTAATTGACTACGGAACAGCGCATTGAAAAATACTTCTGCTATATTTTTGCCCCTTCCGCGAAACTTTTCCATCGCGGAATTTCGTAATAGAAGGATTAACCGACAAGAACACGCAACGATTTCGAAATTATGCCTGACGATATCATAGTAATTAAGAAGTAATTGTAACCGACGCTCAATCAATCATTATCTTTACAAGATATCTAACGAACGTCATTTTATTTCTTGCAGACGATCTGAAGCACGTGCATCAGGCTTTGCTGCAGAGTGCTAAGCGTGCGGGTTCCTTGGACAATATCACCGTAATTGTGGTATTCCTGAAGTCACCGATCGAAATCGCCTCGCGCTCAAATCCGCTCCTAGCTCATCAAGCACCGAATGGTCTATTACTGAACAACATGGATCCGAATAATCCGATCCCATCAAATCACGAACAATTCGATGTAAAGTCAGCCTACATCAAGCAGCTGATCAACGAGGACATGGATCACTCCGGTTTCGATATAAACACGCTTCTTAAAAATTCTGCGGAGATCCCGTGCGGGGTGGCTAGGAACGGGAAGCACCGAGAGGACGATGACGACGAATATGATTACACGGACATAGGTCCGGAGACCGACGTCGATGCCGGCGAGGACGTGCACGACAACAATTACCCCCTCGCCGCGTCGTCGTCGCTCGATCCCTCCCCCGAGAGCGAGAAATTGCCTGTGGAATCCGAGAAGCACATCGATGACGACAGGAACGACAACAATTATTCTAACTGCGATAATGCAAACGTCTGTCCGGCGGTGGACTCGTCAGTAGATGACGGCGATGTAGACAATCATGTCCGACCGAGTGACAAAGACGTTTGCGACGCGGACGACGAATTGCTGCGCGACAACGATGATGGCGACGCGCGTGTTGAGACTACAGGAACGCATGCCGTCATGGACGATGACGAGTCGCCACCCTCGCCGCAAGCTGCTAGTAAGTGCAACTTGTCCGTTGTAAGGGCCCGGCTGTGTGCCGCGCTGGTATACGGTTACGCTTATCACACGGTGAGCAATCTGTTCGTATCGTTGGCGAACTACATCTCGACGTCGTTTGTCGCTCACATTTTCGGTCTACGCAGAAAGTGAGCCGTGTCTTTGCGTTTTACTCGATCTCTTAAGAGACGGTTCGAAGATTTCATCTTCGGCTACCAAAGATCATAGACGACCGAAATGAAATCGAGAAATGTATATATCGGCGACATGTATCAGCAGATCAAGTGGCGCACGACACGATGTATTTAACGATGATTTAACGTGTGATGTATTTTTCCTCGCTGTATGATGAACGCCCTGCGATTCATTCTAGAATTGCACTAGTCTTGCGTACAAAGTATTTTACATCTCGTTTTGAGAAACAATGCAAGATATCTTACGCAATTGTTTCAAACGTTTCTAGTATTAGAGATTTCTTGTCCAGCAAAAAGGATAAAATTGCTTGTTAACAGTATCGTTTTTTTTGGGAGTATGAAAAAGCGAGTCTATATTGTTACGACCGCGCTGAGACAGTCCTTGGTAATGAGCCGAGAGTGCAACATTTTTGGGAGCTTGTTTGGGAGACGCGATTTTATCGCCATGGCAAACGATGGTCTCGAGAAAGAGGCTCCGATCCGATATTCTAGTTGCATTCTAGTTCCGATTCGTTATCAAGAGTCGTCTCTCAGCGGGCACAACTGTGGTCCCACAAGGATACGCAGCTATTTTATTGATGCGTGCTATAATCAATACAATATAATCTTTCGTGTCACGTTTCCTACATATGCGAGTGATCATCGCATAAGAGTAAAATCGGAAATCATTCGAATGCAAAGTGCATTCGATGCGATTTACTAAAGATAGTGTATTCTGTAATGACCCGCTTTTCGTACTTATTTCGTACTGATCAAGTGGATGTTACCATTCTATTCCTTGATAACAGAAAATATACTTCTCATAGCATCGATCAGCTATTACATTCGTGATCTTACTTGGATAAACAGAGCCCGAGATACATCTCAAAAGTATGAATTATCTTTCTGCCGGTAGAAAGTCACGCGGATAGATTATCACGTTTTTTTTTTTTTCTATAGATATGTTATCATTATTTAATGGCCTAGGTCATCATATCAAGCAAAGCTGGTCGATGGGACAAGCTTTAATAATATTGTGCTGGCGCCAGAATCATAGTTTTTCTTAAAAATCTTTGTCACAAAGTCAATTTGACTTTGCCAAATGTGAAAAACACATGTTTGATTATTGTGACTTATGTGCAGGCCTAATGAACAACGAAATTCAAAGGATTGCAAATTGACGGAAGTAATCACGAATATATCAGCGAGTATGTACCGTACGAGCAAACCTGTTTCTCTAATTGACTTTAAAATTGATTTTATTCAACCCGCATCGGCGGCACCGCGAAAAACGGAAATTGATGCCCAATAAGGGTAATAAAAAGCAACATTTACGCCATAAATGCGCTTTCTCGATAAACGGAAATACTGAATGTCAAGTAAATGAGTCTCGCGTTGACTGGGCAACGTAAATCTTCATATTATTAGATGAGCAATTTTTTAAATGCCCATTATGTCTAGAAACGCAGGAAATGTTTGTAAATTATGCTTGTTTATACTAAAAAAAAATAGATAATATTAATTTCAGAGTAATAATTAGTGACACGTGTCATTTTAATTATTAAAAATTAAAAGATTAATAAAAATTATTTATCTGCTAATTAAATCAATAAAAAAATGACTTTAATATTAACTTTATATTGTTCAAATTTGAAAAGATAAAATTCAAAGAAATTTATTATCTTAATTTATTATTTTTATTAATTTATTTGATAAGCAAAAACTTTTAATTATTTGGTAATATTAAAATACTATATTTCATTATTGATTATTGCTCTGCAATATTATCTTTGGCACAAATTTGCAAACATAATGATTATATTTTTCAAAACTGTTTTAACGATATCTGTTTTTAATATTTTATTCTGTCATTTTACTTTCTCTATTCTAAACTCATCGTTATCACGTGAGAAACGGATTTTAATACTTGGGCTATATAAAAATCGTTACGCTATTCTGTCAATGGCATGTGACATTATTTATTTCTAATCATTGGAGAAGTGACGCTTACGCGCGATAAGAGCAAATTGATATAATTTGATATGTATATTTCGCGTTAAGATAGAGAAATACAGCCATTTGCCATTATCGTTATCAGCAGCGCACAATTTGAGATAATTAACAAGTACCATCATATGTCACCAGTCGCTGGCATGTCGCGGAATACCGTTATAGACGTTATGGACGTTCGAATCGAGCGCCGACGTGCCGTCGTGCCGCGATTGGCCGTTTCACGACGAATCGGGCGGCGTGCCGCCAATTGTCGCCGGTCATGTGGAAGGGGCTTGCGGCAGTTCCTCTCGAGCGGCGAGCCTCGTACGGTTGTGAGTGAACGCGTCGTTGGGTTTCCCTCGAGTGAATTTTCGCGGTATATCGTGGTGCTCGCCGGCTTTTCCATTGAACGTGCCGCTCCGGGTGCTGCTGCTGCTGCTGCTGCTGCTGCTGCAGCACCGTTACCGCCGGCGGCTGCTGGCTTCTCGCGAGGACGGACACGGCACGGTTTCTCCGAGGTACGTTTCACGCCCGCTCACCTTGGTTCGCTCTCCGTGCCGGGAACCCCGGGAACCCTGAATTGCGTATTTAAATTTGGAAGTGACGCAGCTGGCAGCGCGGCGTCGTCGTTCGCCGTGGCGCCAGCGGCGATGACAGCGTACCGGCCGGCAACCGGCGCGGCACGGCGGTCGAAACCGGCGCGATCCCGACATTCCCGACTCCGCCGCTCCGACTCCGTCGTCGGTCCCCCGATTCTTCCGGCGCGACGGAAAAATTGGCATCCCACGTCGCGACAGTCGGCGCCTGCCGTTATCACGGCAATAATAGGCGTAGAGATCGTTTCCGCGTCTGCTGAACCAGAGAACCGAATCCGATGACGTTATACCGGTTTCGAGGTGTAGACTACGCCAATGTTTCCTCATTCTTTGTGTGTGTGTGTCTCTCTCTCTCTCTCTCTCTCTCTCTCTCTCTCTCTCTCTCTCTCTCTCTCTCTCTCTCTCTCTCTCTCTCTCTTTCTTTTTCTTTCATTCTTTTCTCCCTCTTTCTTTGGATCTTGTAGGTGACTACGTTACGATTCGATATTTTTTGTCTCTCTTTCTCTCACTTGTGGTGATCGCAGCAATTAATTGCATCGATACTAAATCGAAGCTTGCTCCGCTCCAGGTTTTCTCGAACGTTCGCCGAGCTCTCCTCGGTTTCTGCCTGCAGTCGTGCGAACGAGAAAAAGGAAGCGGCGGGCTCAACGAAGGGGCAAGGGGAGGAGTGAAAGACAGTGCCTCGCGTCATGCCAAGCGTGTACGAAAATACCGCGTTGTGAAATCGCTATATTGTGTATTAGCTTATCGTCATCGTCGCCGTTGCGCTGAGAACCAAGTCGCATATTGCGATTTGTCAAATGTGACTCGCGCCGCGCCGCTCCGTCTCGCGAGCCAACTGAGATGCCATTCATAGGTTTAATAAATTAATATTATAAATACGTAAATGTATCTTTCGGTTGTCCGTAAAAATTCTCTGCTAGATTTATAATATCGAAATCTAAAATTATATTGATTAACTTAATGATCAATTTATTGGCTAGTCATTAAATTTAAATTACAAATTCTTTCGTTGACTTCGTGAAGAAAAAAAAAGCACTTTTAATTTAAATTGCTTCCTGAAATTAAATATGCAAATTTTTATTATGTGTAATATGATTATTGTGTAATATGATCAAATAAGATTATATTCTCATGAGTGTGCGTTAAATGGCGCACTTTTACTTTACATTTCTATCTAGCTATTTACGTCATTCAAAATTTTGTATTGAATGTTTTGAAATAATAATTATCAAAACTTAAGTAATTAATAATTTTAAATAATTATCTTCTACAATTGTTTTAAAAAATTTTATTGATCTTATCGGTGCAAAATCGGTGAGAAATCATGTGCCGGCCACGGATGACCATGACAGTCAACGTGTTAACTCTTTAACTGGCGGATTCGGAAGCTCCTATAGCTAATTGTAAGCGGTATCAGTTTTTTTTCCCTTCCATGTACGCACTACGCATGTTGTGCATTACGCAGATCGTTTAAATATTGTATAGCCAAATCCCTGTGTCGCAATGTTAGTTAAGATCATAAAAAAAAAAGCCAAGCACCTAAAAGCGCCGATATTCACAACAAATATTTTTTGAACGCGTATAAAATTGATAAAGGCTCAAAGGATTAAGAGGCCATTTTTAAACGCAATCTCTTGAAAATCGTAAATATTTTGACATTCAATTTTTGAATTTTAGAAAAAAAATGAAAGAGAAGAAATTCTCAGGCTGCAAAATATTAATTTGGCTACTGAGACGAAAATATGTAATATAAATACTATAATAGGGTTTATTAAACTGCAGCTAATCTAAAAGCTTAAGTCATGATAACATGACATTTTTAAATATTTTAAATTGCGTTTTGTCTCTTTAATTAGATCTAAATTATGCTTGATAAATGAAATTATCAATATTATTTTAAATCTTTAATATGTGGGATTTGTCATACTCTGCCTTAATAATACTGCAAGATAAGGATTTTTTACATTAAAAAAGAAAAAATATATATATATATATTTTAATCCTAAAATCAGCAGTTTTTTTGTCTGCTGCATCAAGCGCGATACAGCAGTATGAAAGAGAAAAGATTCGAGAGCCCCGAAACAGACTGATACGCAAATCACAATTCCGCATTGTGATTCAGTGCTTCTTTTCATCTCAGCGTGCGATACGGATGCGAACGCAGGACCGAGGTCGATTGCGGCAGGGGCGAGAAATAATTGCGGAAATCAACACGCGGATAATGCATAACCATAGCGTAGCCGGCGGCGCTTTCGGGAGATGTTCCTCGGTGGCCTTATGATGATGCAATTAACTCACCGATCGCGTGTTGTCGTCTATGTATTTATAAACTCGAGAGTAAAGCGCTCGTCCCTTTCGACGTTCGTAACCAAACGTTAAGGCCGGATCCCTGAACACAGCGTGAGGTAATCGGATCTAATTGTAAGTATCGCCACGCTTGGAAACACCGTTACTAGTCTCGTCTGACGCTGAATTTAAGCGAATTATCGTGACGCGGAATACGAACGCATGCATGTATGTACGTAAGTACACTGCTATTCAATAATAGGCTGGACATGAGTTTTTACCATGTGATTTGTCCCATCTATGCAAAACTTGATGTTAAAGGTTGTGGACAACTTTTATCTATTTAACTCCATAGAGTCTTAAACTTTTACTCTCGTAATAAGAAAAATACGCGCGATCAAGGCCAGGTCCTATCGTTTCTAATTATTCACGTTAACACGAAGCCACGCGTTATCCCATTTGCGAATTTTTTTACAACGGGTTAGGTTTGTTTACTTAGTCCATTATTTTTATGTATAACCTGCGCAACATAATACTCATCGATTCATAGATTCCTATATGGAAATAAGCACGTAAGCAATACGTTACTCCAGGCAAATGAAAATCCAGGCATTATTGAATAGCAGTGTACATCGACAGTGCCAGCGGTTCGTTTTTTTTTCCTTTTCAACCATACTTTGTTTTTAACTTTTAGAGGGTTGAGGTGGAGGGATAGTGGATACTATACTATATTGGTCACTAAGATAGATTATTTATTGAATATCGTTAGTATATAACATCTGCATTTACATATAATTATGGTTATTATCTAAAAGAAATGTCTATTATTTTGCCTTAACGTTATTGCTGCGATTGCTGCAACTAATACCGCAATAAACCGGCCGCTTCGGTGTCCTTTCTGAACGTCGTTTTTGTCATAGTTTCCTGCGCAGCGGTAATTTCGGCTTCACACAGTTGCTTTTTAATCCTCTGAAGAGTGCGTCGGCAACTGTCCGTTTAAAATTTACAAGCTTCATTAATTTCTACCTTCGACAAAGGTAACAGAAGAATCATTTAAAACTTATCTTGAGTAAAATATTTCTTTGAAGAAAGTCAATGCTTGTCTTACTACAGAATCTTACGTACAGAAACTCGCGAGCACTGTTTCGCTCGCGTTAAATTCCGATAAAAAAAATTCAATATAAAAAAATGTTGTCCTGAGTAAAATATCCCTGCGGAGAGTCACGCTTGTCTTATTACACTTCTATATACAGAAACTTGTGCCGACGCTGTTGCGGAGCTTATACGTTATAAATTCACTCGCGTTATAAATTCTTTCGAGTTACATGAAAACCGTGCGCAGCTGTGCGCAAGGATTAAATATTATCGCAGTGGTTGCCGGGATTATCGCCGTAACATCCGTCACACAAGTGTTATTTCTTGAAAACCTACTTTGATCGCTGATGCTTTTTGCGCGGCGCAGCGATAATTCCTGCCACGTAGGATTAGGATCGTTCCGAGGAAGAAGAAAAAAAAAAAGAAAGAAAAACTGCGCAAGACACTTGGCGATCGGATCGCAGATCTGGTCCGTTTCTTTCGGTCGTACTAGTCGTCGCACCCGTTTTCCGTTATCTTTTCTCTCGCCGAAATTTCCTAATGCCGAGTCCATTATTTCGATCTTGCTATCGCGCATCGTTCGCAGCACTTCGCTAACTAGCACCGCCGAGTTTTGGGCGAATACCGTTGTCGAGAAGAAGAAAATTGGCAAAATGATAGCATCGTGGTATCAAATTTTTATCTTAGCACTCGACCTGCAGAGAGGTCAAAATTCGCAGCGAGTCGACTGGTAACGGAAGAGAAAGTTTAACCTTTAGAGGATTGGCATTTTTCCATTGAAATTTTGAATTTTTTTCACGGAAAACTTTTATATATAACCTACATGTTCCACATAGTTTCCAAGTTTGTTACTGGTCTCACTATCTCTGGCTATCTCCGGTACAATATGGAAATTTTGAAAATGATGTTCTAGGTGTTTCTAATTTTGATGTTGATCGCGATTTTTATCGAAATTTTATATAAAAACAGGGTTGTGTAAACCTCAATAACAGCAATTGTATACAACTTTGGCGTTATATACCTACATATAATTTAACGTTATTCAAACGTCATATGCCGTAGGCAGCGGTGCGCCACTGATTCTGTGGTCTCCGCTTTTATCTACGCTTTCTTCCCACTCTTCTCTCTCTCTCTCTCTCTCTCTCTCTCTCTCTCTCTCTCTCTCTCTCTCTCTCTCTCGTCGAAGCGCGAGCGTTATACATACGGAAAACGTGCGAAAGAGCGCAAACTGAAAAAGGCAGTCTCATTAACCCTTTGAGCCATAACATTTCACCAGTGAGACACCTTTCTTACAATGACTTTTATTTATTTACACTGACGTTTGATAGTTTTATCCGGGTTTTTTGTGCATGCAAGATGTCTTAGGAATAGATAAACGTAAAAATAATTTAAATAAACATTTTGTTAATTGCAAAAGCGTTACAATTAAATCATGAAAAATGTAATTTTTTTGGAAAGAATGTAATTTTTCGTTAGTTAAAAATATAATATTAAAATAAAGATTTAAACATTTGAGATTTCGTGGTCGTTTACGAATGTAAGGAGTTAGTTGCAAAATTCAAAGTGGCGAAATTCAAGATGGTGGACCAAATAAAAAAAATAACTAATTTATGATAAACTTGCGGATTATTAGCGGATTTTCATTATCACTGATTCCAAAGTTGAACTTAGATATGTTATTTACGACTCAAAAACTCCTTGCACAGTGTATTTCACAAAATTAAAAATTTTTGTTCCGCCACATTGAATCGGCCATTTTTAAATTTGAAAGTCTGATTTCAGATTTATAATTAGTGACCCGAAAAACTCCTTAGGTACACGTTTTAGGAAAATCAGTTTGACACAAAAACGTATGACTTAAAGGGTTAAGAATCGCGAGCGCCGCGACGAGTGTGGGGAAGCGCGTGACTTCGGGGCCTAAACGGAAACGCCGAATGACCGGGCCCGAGGAGTTTTGAGAATTCACGTACCCGTATGCATATACCTCGTTTGTTCTTAAATAAACGCTCCGTCATTACTTCAGATAACTATTTACGTAACGAGCAATGTGCGTCGGCGGTTCTCTGTTGCCGAGGCGAACGAACCAACAACCGTGCACCGAACACCGGCATGATGTGTCCCGTGCCGGCTAATTAAACTTGCCATTTATTACTACCGGAATAATTACCGGGCGCCTATCGCTCATTTTAACATAAGCTTTTCTCTCTTTCTCTATTTTCCTGTCGTACTTTGGCGAATTATGTACACGAGTGTCGTTTTGCGATTTAAAATAGAAACTTTTCACGTGTCTCTCGTGCAATTTATCCGTCTTTCTTATCCGCGCGCGAATTCCAAGGTTAAGCTTCGGCTGCCCGAGATGAGAGAGTCGGGAAGAAATCTTTTTACTCCGAGAAAAGTTTTATATGGTACTTTCTATATACATATAAAGTAGCATACAAGTTTCTCTTTTTTGCGAGAAAGATATTTGTGGAAAATATGACCATTTCACTTGAAAAATGTCAATCTAAAAAACGAAAAGTTGTCAAAAGCTTATCACCTTCTCTTCGAGTGTTATAAAAATAATTATTAAGACTCTTGGGAAATTATCTGAAACTCCAAAAAAAAAATGGTTACATTGACACTATCTGCAGATTTGCCTATTTTTTTACGTTCGATTATCAAAATTCTTTGTTAAAATATATTGAAAATTTTTTATCTTCAAAGAAATACCAGGACTCTATCAAAATTTTTTGGTGACGAGCCACTTGGGAAGATTTGTTTGGACTCGCGAAGAAAAGAGCCTTTTTGAATCGTGATGTTCACAGAGATTCTTCTTGTCGGTTACGTTTTGCAACGTAAAGTTTTGCGTAACCAGCAACTGTCGATCGAGCACAATCCCGTATCCCATTTACTTTTCGCGATCGGTTTCATTTATACACTCGCAACTCGGACCCGTGCAATTCCTTTTTAGGCCACGTCTGGTTTCTCGGGTGTGAAATATGCGTCGCTGCGCCCCGACGTTTTCGTATGTAAATCAGTAAGCCATTACGAGCAGTCATTTAGTCGGCGATCCGCACGAACGGGACATTGAGAGTTAAGGATCTTCTCTCGCGAAAAGTGCATCAATGATACAATTTCGTCTTTTTTATACAGTATTTGCCCTTGAATAACCAATCTCTAAATTCTTTTACAATTCCCATGCATTCTCTAGTAAATCCGTATTTTTGGAGAATTTCCAGCTTTCTGAATCTTGGACTTTTCTTGGAAAGTCGTCAGTTTTCGTTGCCACTCTCTGAAACCTCTAGACTCGTCGTAATATGTCTAATCTACAAATATTTCGTCGTTCTACATTCCCGAACGTATCCATCTTGGAACATACGCCGCCGACTCTGTAATACACCCAAATCTCTTACGTCTCGGGATATAATCGAGAGAGAAACTGGTCTCTCTCTCTCTCTCTCTCTCTCTCTCTCTCTCTCTCGCACATATATATACACACGTACCCGCCCCTGTGCGGTCCTCCTGCGTGTAACTTTGGTTTAAAATTAACTCTCCCTCTTACTCTTCGTGCGACTGGCACCGAGACGCGGCACTCGCTCTGTGAAAATGAAAAAGAAAAATACGAGAGAAAGGAGGAGGACGACACCCTTTTTCCTCCCCCTTTTTCCTCCTTCGTTCTCTCTTGGCTCGCGTGGCGAGCATGCCACGAGAATTCCATCGTGCTCCCGACTGACTGAAATTGCGCGACGCGTCGGGCGTTGGTCACGACGTTGGTCGCGACGTCTTTTCAATGAAGAAGGCCTCGTGGAACGAACGAGTCACATTTTTTAAAAAGAATATTTCACACATTTATAAAATGAATTACTTCAGGTTTTTTAATAATGTTCCTGAGAAACGTGATATTGCGACAGCGTCAACGCGACGACATTAAAGTGACATGACTGTAATGATTGCCATTTGATTTTACATGTCCGTATGTAAGAGAGATTTTTTTACACAACCTATGTATCTATGTAAGAAATAAGAAACATTTTTATTATTTTTGCGATAACGTTCTTTATAAAATAAGTAATCCGCATATCGAAAATTTTTCTTTCATGAATTCAAAGATAGATTTAAGGATTTGTCAATTTGCGTCAGAGTCGATTAACTCTTTCCAATAGTGGACTGAGAGAAGCTTAACATAGTAATTTACGAAAATTCAAGAACTACTTTGCCGAGTCGTTGAAGCAACTGAAAAACAAGTAGTTTGTAAGCTATATTTTTCTATTGTCCTGTATCGATAGATGGTTTGAACGTGTAACGATTTAATAAAAAGGATTGATCCTACGCGTATTTTTCGAAATTCATTGGAACCAGCGTATGTAGTTGGAATTCTAGGAAAGGGAGGGATGCGCGCGTTATCGACGAAAGTTGCCGAAAGAAGCGCACCTTTCGTACGGATTTCACATATCGAGAATCTCTCGCAGGATATCTCTCTCTCGCGCGCGCGCGCGCGCGCGCGCGCGCGCAAGGTCAACGTCCCAAGACGCGGGACATATGGCAGAGAAACGTGGCGCGGGATATTCTTACCCGAAATCGCGCAATATCATCGGGTTGCGGTAACGTTCTTCGGATATCCGCACGGATTCGAAGTGCGTTAAAAGCGATAAAACGCGTGGGAGAGAGAATCTCACGAGTTGGCACGAGTTCGCGTTGGTGGCAAAAGAGAGACTCGGGACGAAATTAAGAACGGGTTGTGTTAAGCGAGCGCTCTCCGCGTGGGCTGCGTTTTTCTTCAGCGTCCCTTAACCAGTTTCCACGTCAATATTTTCCCGGCTTTGGCCAGGTGGGCCGATGGACATTTCTATCAGCTGCTCTTTACGCCTCTCTTTCTTTGATTTTTTTTTCTATTTCCTCATATGTACTCTCGTTTTGTTTCAATCCTGCGGTATCCTAGCGATCGAGAACCAACATTGGCGAGCATCTCCGCAGAGAACTCGCCCTTTTGCCTATAATTTCAGAAATATATTGCAACAATGGTTTTAATTTTTAGAACAATGGTTAATTCTAATTATACCTACTTTTTTATAAGTTTATGATGAACGGAAGTGTCCAAGCGATACTTTTTTGACAAGTAAAAATCTTTTGAAACATAACATTCAAAATTTACTGTATGAATTTAGTGTATTAATAAATATATGTAATATTGTATTGTAACGTAAAGTGATAAATAGTCAATATTAATTACTAACGTTATATTTTAGCAGCTTATTTAAAATCGTGAACAGGTAATGAATTCATAACGGATTCATACACCAAATTACCAATACGGATTCATTACACCAAATTTCATTTATTCAAATTACCTGTTACATTATATTAATTAAAATTAATTAGTTATTCTTCTACTGGAATTAGTCATGTTAATTTGCCGTTTTCTGTTGAGAAAGAGAGAGAGAGAGAGAGAGAGAGAGAGAGAGAGAATAATAATATAGTATAAAAAAAAGCTCATTGCATTCGTAATTAATACATGTTGCGCTTGTCTCATTCTCTCCTCATAAAAATTCCTAACTTTAGAGCAGAGTTGTTGAAATCTGTTTTATAAATCTTTCAAATGTAAAAGTGCAATTGAGATTTTTTTTATCACGCGAGCGTTCAACAAATAAAATGTGAGTGTGACAATCGGGTCGATTTCTAGGTCCATTTAATTCAACGGTGACATCGTAATATCGTAATATCGTGGCGACAGAAAGAAACATTCTTTACACCAGAGCGGAAGTGTTCAGATCTTTTGTTGTTCTCGTTATCTCACCACTGCTGCAGAATCAAATGCGAAAAGTGGAAGGAAAAGAAAGATGCACTTGCAAACGACATACAGAGTACCTTCCTTTGTTGCGCGAGTATTCCTCGAATAGCTTGATCGAATAGGTCGATCAATTCGACAATTTCCAAAGTCCATCCAATCGGGGACAGAGGGGGAGAGGGAGAGGTAGTGGTGGTGATTCTCCTCCAACTGTCGTGGTGCACAGGTGGGTGGTGGCGGTGCGTGGTGAATAGGGCGGGGAGAAGGAGAGTGCTCCGGGGGCTCTGGACTAGATCGATAATGCATCTCTTGGCGGGCGTAGTTCCTCTTAGTCACCGGAGAGCGATCGCACCTGCGAGGAGACATTCCCCAGTTTACAGCCGCTGCGGTCCGCGAGAGAAGATACTCTCTCGCTCTGTCTGCGCATATCAACGTATACGAACGTGTCAAACAATCCGGGACAGTCGTGCGGAATATTAACTGATCGACCCTTCGGTGATAGCTCTGTCCACTTTGGATTCCCGAGCACTTTTCCTTCGATTACGATTTCCCTTCTCGGAACATCTTGCAGGTACGTAATGTGGCCTCTGTAGCTGAACGTGAACGCTGCGAGTAATTGTCTTCCATGGGATTCGTGATACTCTCTGAATTAGCAAACGAATTATGCTGGAATTATCCCCGTATCGCGTGCATGATTGGCAATGTGTGAATGCGGGGAAACAATATGTCTCTCTTTTGAAGATTATAACTGGAAATCTGGAATGAGATATTCTTCCCATACATCACTTTTAACATCTCCTTTTCATCCTTAAAATTTTTATCTATTACTCCGAAATAAATCTAGCTCGTAATTTTTATCAAAAACTGTTTTCCATTAGTCTCTTACGAAAATTTTATTATTTTATGAATTCTCGATAATTACACGATCGTGAAGTAAAGTTGCAATATAATCCGTGCGATGCTTAAAGTATTCATTATATAATATTATTAGGATAAAAAATTCCTAATTGTTGAAATCTATTTTAAATACAGTTTTGGATTGAAGGATCTATTTTACGAACTGTATCCGAAATTTATCCATGTAAATGTATTTACATATTAACTTTAAATAGTAATTTTTACTTTATTTTAAATAGTACTTTACTTTAAATAGTACGAATGCGTTCTAAAAAACTCGAAAATGAAATAATATTATACATTTGATTGACTACTCAACATTTTCGTAATCACTATTCGTACTCTTTGTAAAAGAAAACGCAAGAAAACCTGTAAGAATCCAGGAAAGTCAATATTAAATTATTAGAGAAAAGACACGCTTACAACGATATCACGTCTACTCGTTTACGTGCGCATTCACTTTTCTGCGATAAACAGCCACCGTGTGATATTTTATTTCTCGATTTGATACAATTCAAAATATATATGAGATAATCAGATCAGGCAAACTTGAGTTTCATCTTACATTAAATGAAAGATGATTAATATAACGTAATAGATACATATAATGCATATACAGCGAATTCTTTCGTCAATGTTACCTCTAACTAAGCTTACGCTCATTTCAGAACCTCTTCAGCATGCACTGATCGAAGCGGATAATGTAGCGGATAGTGAGGATTCTGAGGACGAGTGGAATTACTTTCGTGTTAATCCGAACAAGCAGGAACCCGCAGTAGCAGTCGCGGCAGACGAATCCCACAAAGACGTCGAGGAACAAAGTGCACAGGAGAATCCCGAGTCTGTCGCGAAAGATAGCTCGGAAATTGAGTCTTCGAAAGCGGAGAAGGATAATAAATGCGTGGAATCAGATATCTTTTTGCCTGAGCTTATTGACACCCATGTAAGTATTTATCTTGTTGTTGCTTTTCTCACCTCCATCGATAAACAAATTTGTCAAACAAATTGTTTGGTTTCACAAAAATACATATTTCGAATAATACTTTCGTCGTACTTTCAGATAAGCGACGAAAGAAAGTCGAACGACCTGAAAAAGGATTGGATTCTCCTAAGCCAGGAAGCAAAGAAGGAACAGGAAAACATGGATTTCCAATTGAATCCGGAAGCAGCCGAGTTTGTGCCGTTATCACCATCGTCCTTAGGTAACAGGGATTACTTGAAGGATTTCGCACTTAGTGGCTCTCCTCTGAAGCAGCCACAGGTAATGGACGATATTCCTATACCGAGCCAAAGAGAATTCGACATGGAAGTGTCTAACCGACCAATGGAGATAGGTGAAGAATTCTCGAAAAATTTGCATGACGAACATGCAGATCTGCAGAATAATAGTTCGCAAAATTTGGACGTATCCGAGATTTCGTCGACCAAAGCCGAAATGGGTGACGATGAATCTATGATGCATGTCATGACTACTTCGCAGTGGCAAACGAATATCTCTTCTCAGTGGAATGAGAAGACTGTGACGGAGGCTGACGATATAGATTCCGATATTGAGGAGAGCATTATCAAGAATGATCCCATGATTATGTCATTCACTCCAGGTAATTTAAAAGCGGCGTTCGAGGAAAGTGTCGATCTAAATGCCGTACATATGTTGGACGACAGTTCAGACGGTGCTGAACAAGTGAGCACGCCGCCTCGTTCACCCGAGCCGTATACGAACGAGAATCGCGCGCACACACCTCTCTCAGAGGACAAAAACCCGATCGATGTCTTGTGTGCGTCAACACCACAGCCTCCAGACGAGGTCTCTGTGTCTACCTTGAGCTCTGAGATGAGCTTCGAAACGAAGGCCTCTTCTCTTTCAGCGCCAATGGATGAAAATGAAAAGTACTTTGAGATGTATCTGCCTCACCCCGAGAGCAATTTCAATGCTCTTGCGAAGAAAGTAATTCATTGTATGCCGGGGATAGACATAGAAGGATTTTATCCCTCCTCTGAAGAGTCGCAAGTGAAGGATGATAGTTTAGTACAGTTGGAAGAATCCACGGAAGAAGTTTGCGAAGAAATCGAAAAATTAGCCGAAAAGAAAGAGGAGGAAGAAGAGAAAGAAAAGTTGTGTAAAATCCAAGATGAAATAGACACATCTTGCGATATAAAAGCGACAACACAGTCATCGCAGAATTGTTTGCAAACGATGGAAAAAGAAAGTAGGGTGTCCGAAATGCCGAAAAATCTCCCAGATTCAACGAATTCAATTTCGGATGACGCAATACATGGTTCAGAACAATGTATCGTACAACAGTCATTACTGGAAAATGTGTATCCAGAAACAGCGTCGGGTACGGAAAAAACACACTGTCATACTGATTTTGATTCGGAAATTATTCCTGAAACGGAATCACAGTCCAAAATTGAAAGTAATCAAATAAACCAATCCAACCGGATGAATCTCTACGAAACAGCAAATTTCATTCCGCAACTTTTAAAAGCTGATTGTCCACGAATTAACGAAGATGGTTCTCACTTTGAAAAGAATGAACAAGAAGAGATTGGGAAGTTTGATTCGGTGCAACAATCTGGTATATCTGCACTACCTAGTCCTTATACGGTTACGACACAGATGCTGATAGAACCCAATTTAATGATTGTTGACGAATTATTGACAAACGAAACTGAACAAGACAAAGACGACGACAACGTCAAACCGGACAGTACAATCGAATTAAATCCATCTGATTCGGTGCAACAATCTGGCATATCTATACCACCTAATCCTTGTACGTTTACGACACAAATACCGATAGTACCCAATTTAATGATCGTTGACGAATTATTGACAAACCAAACTGAACAAGAGCAATCAGAAAAAAAAGATGCACCAGAATTTGCGTCAATTAAGAAAGATGAGAAAGAAGTCGCTTCCGAGGATATTTTTTCGAAAGAAGGGAAAACTGAACCACAAGGTGAAACTATAAAAGTATCAGCAGAAGATACCGCAACGACAAACGAGTCGAAAGAAGAAGTTACGCAGGGAATCACAGATGCATCGGTGGGAGCTGTCGTCGGAGCTGCAACGGTAGCGGCCGTCGCCATGGCCAGCCCGATCAAGGCGAAACCGACTACTATTACTACTACTACTACAACGACGGGCGCGAAACGTTCAACGAAAACGATGACGACGAAAGCGAGCACAGCAGCATCGACAACGAAAAGCACGGTAACGAAATCCGCGCCAACCAAATCCACGCCAACCTCACCCTCTAAAGCGACCAGTGCGGCCATGCGAGCGACTACGACGTCATCAGCGCAATCAGTAGCGAAGAAACCCGCTACGAGTACCGCAGCTCGTCCCAAGCAGTTGGACGGATCAGCCAAAGCGGCAATCTCGAGCGCCAGTGGTAAAACCACCGTCACAAAGTCAACGATAACTGCCAAGGCCGCGATCTCGACGACAACAACAGCGACGAGAACCAGCGTTTCCCCGCGTGTGAACTCTGGTACAACGAGACCACCAAAAACTACCACTACCACCTCGTCGAGAACGAATAGTGGCATGTCAAGCGAGAAGAAGTCGCCGATGAGCGGCGACGCGAAATCCGTCAGTAAATCTTCCACTATGAAGCCAACGGGCGCCACTTCCAGAACTACAACTACCACGGGTGCGACCGCCAAGACCACGTTAGTCAAAACTGCGTCAATGACTGCGAGAACCGCGGCGTCCGGTGTTACGCTGAAGCCAAGACCCACGTCCGCGACCTCGGCTGCCAAGAGCACATCGCTGTCAAAACAGCCGGCAATAACCGGCGTTAACGGCGCGTCGAGACCGAGAACCGCGCCAATTTCCGGTGGGACGACCAAGCCACGCGAAAGTACCGGTAAAACGATCACGACCGCTAAATCACCGTTAATCGACAAACAGAGTAAAGAGACAGTCAACAAGCAAATATCTCGTTCCGGAGGATCGGCGTCCAAGAGCAGTGGTCGCGCATCCGCGACCCCCGTCGGCTCACCTACTGTCACGTCTGTCGGCGCCACCAAGACACGCGCGTTGTTTGGAAAGTCGAGCGCGGCCGCTTCCGCGACCTTGCCGACAAAGAAGCCGCTGACATCGAAGACTGCGTCGAGGACCTCAGCTGCGACGCGATCATTGAGCGAGGCCAAAATACTGCAGAATGGAATTGCCAAGGAGGACATGACCAAAGCCGCCGTCATAACAGCACCTAGCAAAACCGAGGACGACGTACCGGAGAAGGACGCGTCACCGGTGAACGTGTCGACCGATAATCAGCTGATCGCCGATTGAACGGTCGATCGGTAAGCTGCGAACTGTCCGCCGCTTCACGTCGCCAACACACACGTCGGCCTAGGGATTACGCGTCGCCGCGGGTTTACGTGAATCGACACATAGGTTTCTCCTTTTTATTATTGTTTAACAGAGCACGACCGCGCGTCGAGATGTCCGCTGGAGTAGTGTTTAGGGAGATATACACATGTGTATGTTGAGAAAAATTTTTTATTGTTCTTACGTGAATGCGCGCGTACATACGTGGCAGATATTGTTCGTCTATCAGTGGAGAAAGCGAAGCATACCCTAAACATTACTTTCGACAACTGCTGCCTTATCGCGTAATGATGATCGATAGGATGTTATGTAAATATAATTCGGATGCGTTTTCATGCGTCATTATTTTCAACTGATTCGCGAGCCCGAGATTGTTTGAGAGAGAGAGAGAGTGCCTCGTGACGGCCTGAAAATAGATTTTCAACTCCGATACGGCAGTATGTCAATCTTTAACTCGAAACTCGATGAAATATATGGATTTTTTACAATTTTTTAATTTTATATGCGCATTATAATTGATAACGATTACTCGCGACACAATTTTACTCGAATGACAAAGGGAAAAAAAAGAGGTAAAAGAAAAGAGGAGAAGAGGGAAGCGTATATATTTATTCTTGTTTGTTCCTATTTTTTCAAGTTGAATTCATTGCGAGATATATATTGACTCGTAATCATGATAATATAATGCTATCTAATCTATGTGTACAGCACCCTACTGGTTTAATGTGATACCTTACAGTACTATTAAATAAATTCAAATAATACACAAGAGAAGAGAGAAGCCAGAAGAAGTTTATAATATGTATTTGAACGGAGAAAGAGAAAGCGGAAGAAACGAGAGCGGAATTCAAAGATTCAACAAGAAAGGGAAAATTCAAAAGAGATTCGAGAAATATTGTTTCTTCCTACGAACATGATATTTCGATCCTTTTACATTTTCTCTTGTCAAACGTTTGAATTTTGCTTTTCGCGTTTCCTGGCGCAATCGTCGGCCATGGTCACATGTGAGCGCGTTTAAGGCTTTTATACATCGCATAAATTTCTTTTCTCTTGCGTTCCACTATTTAGATGCGCTCGGACCGACGACGTTTGACTATATAAATTTCAGTCAAAAACGTCCTAGAGGGGAGGGGAGGGGAGGGGGTTATCTTGTTTGACCTCCGATCGTGAAATATTATCTCATCTGATTTTATCGAAACCGAGAGACATGTTCGCAACGGTATCTAAATGCGCCAAATGATCGTTAAACGAACACGCCAGGATCGAGGATCAAAAAGACCGGCGATTCTTTTCAAGATTAATATGTTTAATGCGAAAGAGAACAAAACGCGGCGAGTCTACTGTGTAAAGGACTCGCGATGTCGATACATACACGCACAATATTCGATATGATATGCATTAAAAAGCGGCTTCGTATGAAAAGGAGAGCATAGCTTAGCGTTACACATGCGCGTTTCGTATGCATGTTATTCCGATTTTCTTGTGTACGCGTATTTGTCACCATTTTATTCTTTTTCTTTCTCAGAATTCATAATTGAATAAATAAATATTACGTTTGAACAGTGTTATTATATATCAGCATTATGTCCCGTCGTTCTCGCCTCTCCTGTCTCACCTCGGTCTCTCATCTCTGGGGGAAGTGGAGTGTAATGGGCGGAGAGAAAAGAGAAGCACTTTTACATTTCAATCTCTTTAATCAAGTGTGATGTTATATATCGCTATTTAAATTAGGAACCGGCTTTACAGTCTTTTGTATGTACGCTTAGCTTTAACGTCGCTCTTGTTGGAGGATAGGTGCTGAAACGAGAGAGAAAGAAACGTGTAAGGTGCGCGCACTTTGTCACATTACGTCATTGTCATTTGCAGAATCGCTTAATATTAATATGTCGTATAATATTGTCATTTCTATTGGAGAAATACTTACTACGACCATCCCAGTGTCTGTGAATTCGTAAACTCGGATCGCCTTGAGATCCGCGGATAGGGTGGTCTCTGTTTTGAAGCCGTTGCCCTCTTTCGTGGTCACGCTCTGCGTGATATAAAGCTAATATATAACGATTGTAATAGTCGATTATATTTATTGTAAAGATGATAGTACCATCGAGCGCGTTAATGATATTAGAATGCAAGATGTGTAATTTTTGCATTCAAGTCTGTTTTGAACTTTGTATCCTTGGACTCCCATCACCTCCCAAGCGCTTTTTTGTGCGAGAGGAATGGAAAAAAAGGATTCATTTCTATTACTCAATTTATCATTTATCGGTGGGAGATTTGTAAATGAAATGTGAGAATTTAGTGAGTCGCAATCTAACGTTGCCCTTTCCTAGAATATCAAATCTTCCTTCCCGAAGGAAAAGTGATAACTTTAGGAATATCCTGTTCCTCGTAGACAAATAATTATTTAGACAAATAATTATATTCAATATCGGAGAGTAATTTTAAATCTTTTATCGCATTAACTTGTTTGTATCTGATGATGTGAGTTTTTCGCTCGATACACACGATTGAAGTATACACTGTTTTCTTCTCTCTCTAAAACTGTCGGTGAAACCCACCTTGAAGATGAGCCCCTGGGATGGAAGCTGCTCGTCGTAGACCTCGCCGGGCTTGAAAGTGGCGGTGACGGTCTTGCCTTGGCTAGTGACCACGACGACCCACTGGTCACCATTCTGCTGGATCTCCACGACCGGCGTGGCCTGCAGGAACGCGTCGGCGAGGTCGCCCTTGCCGAGGCTCTTGATGTAATCCTCGAAGTTCTCGCTCGACACGTATTGGTACTTGCCGACTATCTGCACCATGGTGAACGTGG
The DNA here is from genome assembly GCA_021460005.1 of Tetramorium alpestre. Taxonomy (NCBI): domain Eukaryota; kingdom Metazoa; phylum Arthropoda; class Insecta; order Hymenoptera; family Formicidae; genus Tetramorium; species Tetramorium alpestre. The sequence goes on along the minus strand of JAJVSH010000147.1, from coordinate 69,024 downwards.
AGGAAACGTGGGCTGTGGTCGCGCGCACAAGTCAGAACCTAGATCGCCGCCGAAGAAAGACAAACGGCGCGCTGGGACGCGCTGGCTTTTATAACGATATCCGGGGGGAAAGGGGGGAGATTTTGTTAAGGGACCTCGCCGGCCCGCGCGCGCGAGAGAGAGAGAGAGAGAGAGAGAGAGAGAGAGAGAGAGAGAGAGAGAGGGAGGGTGCTGCCGGCCAATCTGCGATGATTCCAGACAAAGTATTCGACGGATTATCGTCGACGGACTGATAGAGACCGACCAGTCCGTCTGTCCTGTCGTTTTATCATCGCTGCTGATGTACCCCTCGCGCATGATGGTGGTGATGTGCACGAGGGAGCGGAGGAGAGCCGCGTTTACTCGCATCTGTGTGCGTTCGCGACTTACATCCTGCGCTGACTCAGTGAATTTTAATGTCTTTCTTAATGTATTAGAAGCCATCCCCCGTGCGACGATGGCGAGAGGAATCAATTTTGTCATCAACATCTTCGTTCTGCGTCAAAATTTCTAGATGTGCTTTGTTTCTAAAATTTAATGCTTTAAATGACAATTGCTCGAATCTTCAAGATTCTCATTATTATAAAGAAATTATTGACGTTACTTGGTAATATTATTTTTATAAAATACGAGTTGGATGCATATTTTGTTTATTATGTAGTTAGCTTTCGTTTTATTAGAGAATAATGAGTAGAAGAAGAAAATACATGCAATTATCATTTCAAGTGTCGTTTCTTTCTCTCTCAGTTCTCTCTCTCTCTCTCTCTCTCTCTCTCTCTTTCTTTCTCTCTTTTTCGTTGTTATTTTAAACATTACTGTCGAACCCAAAATATATCAAATTTATGAAGCAATCGCTAAAAGTAATTTCCAAGTTTCCAAGAAGTTCAAGTATCACCAGCTGGAGTGCATCGAGCTAATCGATATAATAAAATACGGAGAGTCATAGATTTGGTCGTCGGCGAAATAAGCAATCGATATTCGCGATCATATTTGCCAAGTGAATCAACAGGAGCTTCAAGTTCCGACAATTGAATTAAAGGAGTAAGGTGTATAGGCCAATTTACTTAATTTTCCGCGTCGTCTCGCGGTTATCGATAGTCCTCTAAACTTTATCGCGTATCTGTGCCTCGAGAGTAGTGCCTTTTACTAAACGCGCAAACAATATTCGCGTCACTTATCGCGCAAGGGGGCAAAGTTAAACGAACAGGTAGGACTTATCGGTGAGTCGATGGACTGCACAGATCGGCTGTAATTTGAATAACACTTAAGTGACGGCTCGCGTCGATCACGTTACGTGCCGAGATACGAGTCGTATGTATGTATGTATGTACATACGTGAGGCCCGTAAGGCGGTAAGCCGATGTGTCACCTGTTCGTTAGCATTGTTTTTTTTTTCCTCCAGAGGCCGATTACGCGCGCGGATAGAGAGGATAGAAGAGGATTCTCGCGCGCGCAAAAAAACACCTCCGTCGGCGTTTGCGAGGGTTCTTATCTAAATTTGCTCGATAGATACGGATAATCGAGACGCATAATATGTACATACGTATATATTTATATCTCGGCCTCGGTTCTCTCGTGCTTCGAGAGAACTCAGCGAGACTTTCAGCGAGCGATCGCTCCGCGTTTCACGGTCGCTGAATAAAGGTCAATGTTCATCGCGCTCGTTAGTCGTTAATAATTGTTGTAGGAGAGACATCGTTTCCATTAATCAAAGAAAAAAATGCGTCATCCTCGTACAATTAATAGTGATTAATAATTATACGCGGAAAAATATCCGAAGACTGCATTGCTGCGTAAACGCTGAGTAACAATAATGTAACATCGACGTTACAATTTCTCAACACTCAACAATGTAATTGTAACTGTTATAATTGTTGTTGGCACAATTATTACTGAATATATTTCAGAAATTAATTTTGTAATTATTATAAAAACCGTTACAGCATAAAATTGTACCATTATTATTCAAGATTATTAATTTTAGTAATTTTTTATTTTTTAAGTAATTTTCCTTCACAATTTTCTCAATATTTACAACTTATAATTATAAAATTCTTTTCTAGCAAAAGATGCGTTTTGCAGAACCTTATAACACGAAATGTTGTGCGAAATGTTGTGAATGGAAAGAAGCAACAATTGTTCATTTATCACAAAAGTTTTCCATCTGGGATAAATATTTCAAGAGTGGCAAGACAACTTTCTTCGCTGCCTAATGGACTCTTCACGCTTTTCCGACAGATAAGGGAGGGGGTTCATTTCCGCGATCGAGGAAAATGCTGTTATTCAGTATCTGCCGGTTTACCGCACCTAAGTACGTGCGAGAAGGCATTTGATCCCCGCGGCATCGCATCAGCCGCTGATTATACGGATAAGAGGCGTTACAAGTAAGCACTTGGCCGCCGCTCTCTCTACTTCAAGGGCAAGGAGGAAAGAGGAGAGAAGGAGATTTGTCGCGGATCGTCCGCGCCGGTCCGAATTGACAGCTAATTGCCGGTGACGAGCGCACATCAAAGACATGGACGGCGCGCCGGGTCACGTGACGTCCCATCCCATCCCGTCCCGGTCCCGTCGTCTCACGCGGGATGAATGAGCTCGTTCCCCATTAAGAACGCGCGATTCTTTACGTTGCGGGGACGCTCAATTGAATGTATTACGTACCTACGTGCATACACTCTGTGCCGGCTTGTCCCGCTTGCCGGCGCGGTTCACGCGATCGACAGTCGACGACGTTCTTCCGCCCGAGATTCGACGATTCCTCTTCCTCTGGAGGAATCCGCTACGTAGATAAATATCCCATACAGCGCAAAATTTGCAGTTACATTAATTGAAGCAATATATTGCTCCAAGATTGCAATTTTGTTGCAACATTTCTGCAATGTAACTTCAACAGCACTCTTGTGCCGCATGAGATAGAGTGTCCTCTCGTCATTTTATTTTATTTATTTAGATATCAAATGTATGTACGATGTATATCGGCAAGAATTTCAACATTATAGCATGCCGACGATTAATTTTTATCGTTTAAAAACCAACCTCGTAAAAATGACACATTTCCAATTTTTTGTTTTAAATTACAAAAATTATTTAAGTGCTTTTGTTGAAATTTAACTCTTCCTCTTTTTATCGTATAAGACAAGAACGAAGTCTTCAAGTAAAGCGTTTATCGAACTGTTATCCTATATCGTATACATTATGTAATACGGACGAATTTTCGAACGATATCGTCTATCTAACTATACTGTCAAATAGATAATTCACCCCGAGCACGAATCTTATCTCGTTGATTCGTACTCGTTCGTTTTCTTGGAAAAAGAGAGAGAGAGAGAAGAAGAAAGTATTACACATATTGTTACTTACAATTAGACTATCGCTGCTTTTTGAATATTCTGATGTAGAATTTACAGATACAGAATAATGCTCAGAGAACAGTTTGCATCTTTTTTTTATTCTAAACACTAGTCTTTAGCACAACAATTTTAGATTGTCGAGGTTCAAGTGATTTGAATTTTTTTTTTAAATTGCCCAAATTTATAAATTTTTTGAAATCTCCCGTGACTTTTGCTACAATACATATTAGGTCATATCATGCCATAAAAAAAAGATATAAAAAGAAGTTTTAATTTATTTTTTAGCTTAAAACCGAAAGACTTGTCACCAGAGAAATTAAAAATTTAAGAGCGAAATGGGAAGAAGTTATAAATAATAATGAAAATATATTTTGGATTAAAATTAAAATGTCAAATTTTTTATTTCATTACAAAAATTCTCTAAAAATCGCATTAATTATAGGATAATCAAATATTTCGGTTTATTTAATTAACTGTAAAATTCTCTGTCTGTGCCTTGCAATATCTATTTCAATTTGCATCGAACGTTCTATTGCAGACCGTTCCTAAATTCCTAAACTGGAAGTCTATTTTCAAATTACACGATCCATGACATATCGACATTCAACTCTATCGAGATTAGTTTGCGTAACGAAAAGTGGAACGTGACACATGTATGTATGTATGTATGTATGTATGTATGTATGTATGTATGTATACATACATACAGGTTTGATTAATAAAAAAATTACGAGAAAAATTGCTATCAAATCATGTTGTAACAATCGATTTCGACTCGAGTAAAAAGTATACTCCTTTCGTTTTCTGCCAATTGAAGATTGACAGCAATTTAGAGTAAAAATGTTTAAAAATGTGATATAACACAGGAGGGAGGGGGGAAGCTATAATAATACGCGACATTCGAGTTGAGAATAAGTATACGAAAAGCAAATGACAAGACAATTTCAGCGCAAATTACCATACTTTCCTGAAAGTTTTACATGTTGCCTTCTGGGACAATCAATGTGTCTATTAAACTGTTTATGTTTTAGAAAGATAAAGACACAAATCTGGTATGCAGAATATACGTATATTCATGTATGCAGGTTGTCCCAGAATTTCCAACATTAATTTTAGCAAGAGATTGTTTGATTGACTTACAATTAAATTTAATTACAACGTCAATTGAGTATTTTTTATAAAAAATTTTTATAATAAACTTGAAAACGAAATGTAAGTAAATGTTACAATGTTATATCGCGATTAAATGATACTATTATTGACACTATTATTTTTATTTCTTTGGAATTTAACTTTCATTAACAAGAAATTTAACAAAAATTATATTAAAAAGTTGATAAAAAGATAAATAATTATCTTTAAATTTATTTAAATGTTTCCTAAGAATCGATATGTTAGAAATTTATCATTTCACATTTTGAAATTAAGGTTGGAAATTTTTTTGCATCATATATTTCACATTCTCACATACTTCCTTTATTCTTGGAGCAATTATTGATATTTAAATATAACAATATATTTCTTCCATTTGCGCGATCGAAAATTCAAGTGTTTTTACAAATATCTCAGCGCTGCAAATAAAACAAGTTAACGCCATATAAATTTTTAAAATTTACTTTTTAACCTTAGGAATTAGTAATTTTAAATTATCATGAGAAAGTGCCTCGTAAATAATGAGATGTTAAAGCATAAACAGAATTATATTAATTTTCACCGAAGAAGAAACAATATTCATAAAATATATCAAAAATCTATATTCGTGTAAATGTGTGGAAAGCGGGGATACATCCCACGCAAATTTATATTATATTTATAAATATTTATAAATAATAAATATTCTCACACAGTAAATCTGCGACGCAGATAAAAGAAGTTTAGATATAAATGATTATTTATTTACACTATTTAGACGTCCTCTTGTAGACTGAGCGAGCCTAAATAATCGGGAACACTGTTACCGTTAAGTACAAGGCATTTCTATGCACGTGTGCGTGTCGCCGCTTATAATTTACATAAACAAAACAATAATGGAATAAAAGCGCCGATGGCTACGAAAACAGGTAACATTACAGACGAATCGTCTATCAAGTAGGGATCGGGTGTTCTGGGTCCGCTCGTGTGTCTGCTACGCATAGTGGTCTCTTCCTCTTCCTCCTGCATACCGTGATAGTCCTCCGGATCAGGTGGTATCGGCCCCAATTGCGGTACATCTAGCAAATGTAATATTCACGTAAATATACTTTGTGCCGCAGAGAAAACCTTTTAAAGCCTCATCTACAAGTGGTCGTAGTCGTAAAATCGTAAGCAAATCAACCGACCACAATCAAGTTTTTACATTACATATTCTTGACTGTTGTCGTTGGTCGATTTGCTGTACAACCTTACAACTATCACGATCATTGTAAACGGGCCATTACATTAAAGTGAAATCGTACAAACCATCCAAAACACCTTTCACGACAGCTATAGCATTTATTTTCGGATTGTCCCTATAACCCTGTAAAATTACAAAATTAATATATGTATAGTTGTATGCCATCTCGTATGTAACACATAAAAAAATTGCATACGCAGCACACCGTGCTCATTTTCTACAATGTATGGCAACTAAAAAAATTGTCACTTTTTTTTATTTGCCATAAAATAACGTGAATTCAATAAACTGACTATGAGTAGAAACTAAACTTATAATATACAGCTAAATATTTTTATTCCTCTATAATCCGTTATTATTATCCGTCAAAATTGCATTTAAAAATATTATAAAATTTTTATGTTTTAACACATTCATTTTAACAGACTCATTTTTTAGTTTTTTAATTTTTGTTTTTTGAGTGATGGTATTGCAGCAGTTAAATAAGCAACATGCTTATATATTATAAAATATATTAATATTGACTACCTTTATAAATTCTACTCTTATCTTCCCCGCAAGAATGTCTGACTCTTCGTCATTGTAAATCAACTTTCCGTCCTGCACCCTGAACGGGACATATTCGTCGTGCGCAACGCCCCGACCGACTCTCTCAAAGATGTCCAGATCGGTAACCACAGTATGATCGCCATTCAGCACGACATCAAAGACCTGAAATAAAAGTGTGGAACAAGTGCTAACAGATGCTAACAAAGATAACAGCCTTTGATAGATGACGACGCGGCTTCACCTTCATGTTCGGCGAATTAAAGTACACCTCGCAGAACTTGAGTATCATAACATAGTTGCCATCCTGGCTGATCGGGATGTCGTAGCCGAAGGTGTTGTGATGATACCGTTCAGTTTGATACAGTATCTGGTCCACGTTGCCGATGCGCCCTATGATGAGCTGTTTACCATAATCGGAGGCCGTGCCGACCTTCCCCATCAGGGGATCCCTGGCGTAATGTATCCCGTAGCTGTCCGTGTGCGACTCGCCGCCCGCGTTAATCGCATATAACACCTCGAGGCAGTGCGAGCCGGAGGCGAGCGCGCCGAGCAGAAACCACAGCAAGATCGGGAGGCCATCGTTCCCCGTTGGCGACCGCATTCTTACGGCAACCGTGTCATTCACTTGTACGATAAGACTCGACTCGTTCCCCGTACCGTTCCGCGGCACCGCGTGCTCATAACTCGTCCCGCTCCTCCCGCTTCGTCGCCGCTGCTGCTGTTGCTGCTGCTGCTGCTGCTGCTGTTACTGTCTGTTATCGTCCGGCACCGCCTCGTGTTCGGGGTCGCGTGGACTCGCATGGAACATTGGAACCGCGAACCCACGATTTTACACCACGCGCGTGATCGAGTCTACATGGCAGCAATTGGTTGGCACGTCGCGCGCGCACGGGAAAAATATATCACAGTCCGTCACCAGTGCAGCAGTCCCAAGACTCCCAAGCAGTCCAGCTGTGCGGCCCGGCCGTACGCGGCTCCGCTCTCCGCTCTCCGCTCTCCGCCGCCGCGGAGTATTATCATCCGTAGATCGCTGACTTACCGACGGGCCACGAGATAGCGATTCGCGGGATGTCGAGAATGGCACGTTGGAGGCCGCTACCTTCCCGTATTTTTGCTTCAAAAAGACCATATATAATTATAGGCTGCGTTTCTGCGATTGCTATGTTAGATATACATATAGTATCTTTCAATGAAAAAAAGAGAATTCACAAATCTTTCCGCAAGGATGACTGATCCGCATCCGGTTATTTGGGCTTAGCAAACCCGAGCTCAATTTGCACCCTGCGAATTTGAAATTAGTAAGATAAATAAGACAGCAAAAGCTAAAGCTAATTTTTTCCTTTTCTCAACAAAAGAAATTCAAATAAACCGAATTCATCATTGGGCTAAATGCTAAATTAATCAAATCAATTTGTTGATTTGTTCATTTACAAATAACCGATTAATCCCAGGTAGAACAAAAATTATAATAACGCTAAAATAGCGATAAAATGACATAATAATGACATTTTGAAGTCATTTTGATGTCATTAATTTTGACATACTTCGGGGTTTGTTTTTGTGACTTTTTGTTTTACTTGGAATTTGAAACGGACAAGAATCAAAACCGAATACAATTTCGCTGAGCTTGTATTTGCGATAAGCGTGATGACTTGGCATAATCTCTTTTTTTTTTCCGACGTATCAGTAACATTGGAAATTAAATTAATTAAACTTATATCGGTATTCAAGTCCTTTGTTTTCTGTACCATAATTATTGATTCAAGGTAATAAATATGATTTTAGCGTAGTGAATTTTCAATTTCATTCTTCACTTTTGTTTCAATTTTTTTTTTTTTTTTTTTTTTTTTTTTAATAAATTTCACTCATGACGCATCGATTTGTTAAATCGACAGATACGCTGATGATAAGAAATCGCAATTTTATACTGCATTTCTTGCGACATTCAAACTCAAGGGACTCAAGGAATAGAAGCGATGAATTTCTTTTCTACACTCTTGCATCTTGATTCTATCGTCGAATTTATTGCTATTTACAAACGATGGATTTATTGCGGCCAATAATTCATCGTTCGAAATAAATCCACGATCTATATCACGGTTATATACTACGTTACTCGAGGTCCCCGTTTATTTTTAGTGATAAGGAGTCTCAAAGAAAATCAAAAATATCGTGCGTTCGCGTAAGATATATTTATATACTTCTTGCTTTTTGCGTAAAAAATTCATGGCTAAGCAAAATACGTGGCTTTAAATTTATATAACGGCAATTTGTCGGATACATCCTATTTACGAATGCATTGTCATATGCTTAATTATGATCGCTTTTCCGTACTCTCGTAAACAGGATTTTCTGCGACAGTAGATACTTGACAAATTGTAATTGTAAATTCTTTGAGTAAATTAAATGATAAAATATTACGTCTCGTTTAATTTCAACGGATCTCGCTGTATCTTAATTTATCTTAATTTAAGATTTGGTCATTGAAGTGCTTGATATTAAAAATGAGATGAATGAGAATTGAATGAGAATTGAAGGAGAGACAACACGGAACTGTGAATTTTTTTTAAGGAAAACGACTTTAGCTGAAGAGCAAACTTAAAATGGTCATACAATCCATTGTCCATTTTCCGAATGATCAAGGAATTCGACTTTGGCTTATTCATTGAAACGAAGGTTGAAGATTCCGGAACACCCTATATATTACTGAAAAAGAAAAGACGAGGCCGTCTAAACGTAACCAACCAGCAAGCGAGAGAGAGAGAGAGAGAGAGAGAGAGAGAGAACGAGGTCGAGATGATTTCTTTGTGCCAAAATAAACAAAAGATTTTCGTACAAAGAATTATACAGTACCGACATTTATGATAAAAAAACTTGACGTGGAATCGTATTAATAAATTAAAATAAAAATATCTGTGGGTTTTCTTTATACTGGTATTTTAATATTTTAGACAAGTTAGTCACAAATCTTTCACTGACAAAAGATATTTAGCAAGTTCTGACGATTCCAACAAGATAATGAAAAATATTGATAAAATGATGCAATAGTTTCAGAAAGTGTTCAAAGATCGAAATGTAGAAAGAAGGGGAAGTTGGAGAAAGAAGATAAAAGAGAAAAGAAAACGGTATCTGTGTACTCTACAAGCAGGTATACATACNTACGTACACAAAGGAAAATATACATATAACAAATAGTCAACATAAAATATTCTAATAATATTCAAGCATTATATTGTAACATTGTAAGAATTTTGCTAAAATATTTTATATTGCCCAGATAAAAAAATATTGTTTTTCAATAGATATACTGCTTTCAAAATTTAGTATATATTTCAAGAGAACTGTTCAACAATCCTCATAAAAGCCGTCAAAGCCACTTTAGAAATCTTATGTAAATGTTTAATACGATTCTTGTCGCGTGGAAAGTCCATTCATCCAAGTTTCGTTCAACGACAAAGCTGCTCTAGAACTTTCATTTCGGCTAACATGCTATATACATGAAAAGCAAGGTTCGAACAAATCCATAAATTAATAAATTAATATTAAGCGAGTTACAAAGACCGTCCGTTTTCTTTCTCTCTCAACTTTATGCAAGGCTGAGAAAATACGGGGCTATTCTCCCGCTGTTTTGGATAATACGGTCCGCGAGGGGAGCCATTGTTGTCGCGCAGCTTCCTCCAGCGACCCAAAAGCCAAAAGACAACGTGTTCGACGCATCTGGCTCGGGGCTCAGGGCCTGGTCTGGCCTAGCAACACCTTAACGGCGGGAAATGTGTTGTTGATGCCCATCAACCGGCGCAGACTTCCTGAAATATTCAAGTTCCCGCGGATTTTGCACATGCGGCAAAACAACTCCGGCTCCAACGCCGGTATTCTCGCATCGACCGATTAAATAAATAACAATGACTCGGTGTTATTCTTTCGTTATTATATAGTCTCTCGGCTGTATAGTCGTGCGTCGAAAGGAAAGAACGGAAAGAAAGTTGGCAAATAAATATTTTCTGATCCTTTTTGCACGTTTACTTTTTCACGATTTTTATAGAGAGAATCAGAATAAAAAAGTAATATTCTTCCTTTTTCTTCCGTTTTTCTCTCTCTCTCTCTTTTTATTTCTTCAGGACACGCTATCAGCGTAACGTACATTACGGTAATGTCAGATAAATGCCGATTACAAGCAACTTTGCGACATACATTTGTACATACATACATACATACATACATACATACATACACGTCAAAATAAGCGGTTCGATAGCGCGCTAACGCGCTAACAGGGCAGAAGCACGAATTACAAGAATTATTCAAATTACTGATATTACTGATTCGGTGTTTGTAATTAATAAAGCAAGAAATACGTGCTTCGTGTTATGACCAAGCCCAAGTTTCATTTTTCCACTTGTTGGAAAAAGGAACCGGACAGAGCGACGCCGTGTCCTTCCCGCTCTTTTTTTCTAGCTACGTCATTTCGACGCGACGCGACGCGATTCTACCTGTCTCTGCCGCTTCTGGCGTAAAAATGTTCGGGCACCCTCGAAACTGCCACGTGGACGAGTTGAATCGTTATCGATCTTGCGAATGGCGCTTCCTCCTTTTTCCTACGTATGACGCATGTAAACTTGTGCAGCACGTGTCGCGTACGTGGAAGGTTGGATGTAAGAACTAGGTGGCTCTATTTTTATAAATTTGACAGCAACTGAAAAGACAAGAATAAAAATCTGACAAATTAGCGTTTACATTTCGCCCTATGTAATTGTAATTGTATGATGCATTTGAATGCAGCTTTGATGTCTATTGTTCTTTTTGTTACAATAAAATTCGCTTATTTTTGGAGCTTATTTCACTTGGTTCTCGCATTCAGTGCTTGAAATTTTGCCGCATGTGCGAACGTCGGAGTCGGCGTTGGTCTCACGCTGGTCTACCTTACGAGAAAATACAATGTACAATTTTTTTGGAGCTCACAGATGCATTTAAAATGGGCAAACTTAAACCAGCGTGCTATTAAAATCAGAAAATCTTGCAATGGTTTTATACCACGTTCAATTTTAATATTTTAACGGGTGTGATAGATTTAAAAAATATTTAATTGATAAGTAATAATAACTCGCGATATGACGCTTTATTAAAAAGTAGAGAAATCAGATCGCAGATACCGTAAAGTTATTTTCATAATTGATCTACGTTTGCCGTCGTGGCTATCACAGATACGTGTCATTGTGACTTGAACAAATACAATTATCCATCGTACTTAAAATTTCATGTTATTACGACAAACTGAAACGCTACAAGCGTTCTAGCTGGACGTTTTAATCTAATGAAACAATGGTCTTGTATCATCTTGGCAACATCGAGTTAGAAACATTGAATAAAGAATACCAGGAAGGAGCGTGTGGGTCCGGAATGGTTTAGTCCGATGACGTATTTATTTTCAATTCAATGTAATACGTCATCCTCCTGGTGGTTTTTTTATTTAATGATTAAAAATCACTTTTTATTACGATAAACGTGAAAGCAATTTGTAGAAGAATCGTTGGAGAAAAAAGATACAAGTTTTACGGGCGCGTAAGAAATCGCTCTCTATTTGCGATCGCAACGGGAAGCGAGCGTGGAAAATTAAACTCGCGAACGTTCCATCCATCTGAAACCTTCTTACGGTTTTTTCGGAGCGTCGGCACGTGAGCGTATCGTCCTGACTCCCGTCCCGTCATCACGCGGGAACGCAATAAAACTTTCCACTCGTAATCGCGATGAAACGACAATTACGGGCGAACAATCGTGCCTCGTGAGTCATCCCACGATCTCACGAGATTACGATCGAGCTCGTAATCTCGTGAGAGATTCGATCGCCGCGAGCGAGACCACGAGGCTCCATATCGACGGCCGAGCGTCACAGTGACGCAATAATCCATAACGTCACGGGATGTCGCGAGCACGACCGATTTCGCGGGTTTTCCTGACGATCACGCGATCATCGACGTCGACGTCGCCTCGGCCTCGGCATCGGCATACGCCAGCGAATTCCGTGAACCTTGAGACACCTTGAGAGTTGAGACGCACGTGACCGGACCTTGAGCTTCCGGTCGCGCGAGCGCGCCAGTAGCTTCTAGTGGTTTCTAGAATCTGCTCGTGCGCCCGCGCGAGAACGCTGAAGAATGCTTCCTTCACTTCCTTGATGCTCCTTTCTCCTCTGCCTTCCCTTCCCTTCCCCCCCCCCCCCGCGCCGCCGCCGTTCCATTGTGGTACCGAGTTCTGACTTGTCCGCCAATGTTCAGCACGTATGTACAGCCGAAAATCGGAACTTCTTTATGAGCAAGCGATTCTCCTTTCATTCGCTCGCTCTCTCTCTCTCTCTCTCTCTCTCTCCTTCCGCTCGACCGTAAAAGGAACAGGCCAGCGAAGCTCGCGTGAAAAATGCCGAAAAAAGTCGCGCGCAGCTCGACGGACGGGGCTTGCTTGACGCGATCGATACCGCGCGCACGGCGGACGCCGAGGCAGGTCGCTGGGCTGACTCCGTCGGTGCGATGCCCAAGGCCGCGGCGCCTCTCGACCAATCGCGCCGCCGGCTTCCGTTCGCGTGGCCGCCAGTGGCCGCGCGATTGGCCGGCCGGTCGGCCATGCGCGGCCCTGCGCGCGAGGAATGTTCTAGAAGCTGCCGCATCGGGGGCATCGGGCTTCCTGTCTATATATAGGAGGGCTGGGCCGCTGGCCCGTCACTAACGTTGCGAATCGTCAAGCGAGGAACCTCTTCGTCTGTTCTACACGAGAATTTTTTTAACGAGGCTTTTACCGAAGCGAATTTAGAAAAAGGTACGTGCCTCCCGAGCCGAGCGAGATCTCTTCTCGACGAGGGCGTGAAACGAGACAGTCCTTGTCTGTCGTGTGAGATTCTACTCTTGGCCGTTAACGGAGATCGTCCACGTTTTACCTTGCAGAACCGGAAAAAAAAATGGCGAAGGCACCCGCGGTCGGTATCGATCTTGGCACGACTTACTCCTGCGTCGGCGTCTTCCAGCACGGCAAGGTCGAGATTATCGCCAACGATCAGGGCAACCGCACGACGCCCAGCTATGTCGCCTTTACAGAGACCGAGCGTCTCATCGGCGACGCCGCCAAGAATCAAGTCGCCATGAATCCCAACAACACCATTTTCGGTAAGTCTTCCTGCTTCCTTCTCGTAAAATTTCCTTTTTTTTTTTTTGCATTTTACATTTGCCCTCCCAGTACTGAGACGCGGCACCGTCGTGATTTGAAATTCTCCTTCCCTTTTGTGCGCGCTTTTACCACTTTATAAAATCAAATTATGTATATTTGCTCGGAACCGCGCGTCGTCCCGTACTACAAAAGTTTTTATCGTGTTACGAAATTAGATCGTGATTCGGCAAATTTCTCAAGAATTGACTTAGCTGATATCGCGTCATTCGCAGCGCTTATTGTTAGTGATATATCTTGTCTATACATTTCCATTATATCGCACGCGTGTATTGGGCTTATCTTCACGCCCATGATCGATTTACACAAGTGAAACTTAAAATATTATATATATAAAATTTAGTACGCTATGAAATTATCTAATTGTAATTTTTGTAATTTTGTACGATATTTACTTGCTGAGAAGAGCACTAACATGCATATTTGATAAGCTAGGAACACGTTCTTGGTTGGATAAATCGAGTAGGAAATATGAATAATAATAATAAATGTAAAAATATACTAGAAATAGAAAAAAATAATAAATTTTCCCAAGCAACGAAATGTAAAAGTATCGTCAAAAGTATGTCAACGTGTACATTTGAAATAGTCAAGTTATTACTTTGAGAAGCGAGCAAGAAATGCAAATCACGTGAAATTTATTTCTCAAATGATATTATTTTTATAATTTTTCTCAAATATGTATATTTAATAAATTGATAAATTGATAGATTCGTTATTAATAAAAAGCAAGCAAGGAATGTATAAGTAAATTGAAATATATTTCTCAAATAAAGATAAATAAAAATTAAATGATTTATCATCGCATACATTGTATTCGTATTGTATTCGTTTTCTGTTATAAAATATCTGTTTTATAACTTTTCACTTTGATAAATTAGATGCCAAAAGGTTGATCGGACGTCGCTTCGAGGATCCGACCATCCAAGCTGACATGAAACACTGGCCGTTCACCGTGGTGAATGATAGCGGCAAGCCAAAGATCCAAGTACAATACAAAGGAGAGACGAAGACTTTCTTCCCCGAAGAGGTGAGTTCGATGGTCCTGGTAAAGATGAAGGAGACCGCAGAGGCATACCTGGGCAAGACTGTCACCAATGCTGTGATCACCGTTCCTGCTTACTTCAACGACTCGCAGCGTCAGGCAACCAAGGACGCTGGTACCATCTCGGGCTTGAACGTATTACGTATCATCAACGAGCCCACCGCCGCCGCGATCGCGTACGGCCTCGACAAGAAGGCCACCGGCGAGCGAAACGTCCTGATCTTTGATCTCGGTGGTGGCACCTTCGACGTGTCCATCCTGACTATCGAAGATGGTATCTTCGAAGTCAAGTCCACCGCTGGCGACACTCATCTCGGCGGCGAGGACTTTGACAATCGCATGGTCAATCACTTCGTGCAGGAGTTCAAGCGCAAGTACAAGAAGGACTTGACCTCAAACAAGCGCGCCCTTCGCCGTTTGCGTACGGCCTGCGAGCGCGCCAAGCGCACCCTGTCGTCATCTACACAGGCCAGCATCGAGATCGATTCGTTGTACGAGGGTATCGATTTCTACACCTCCATCACCCGGGCTCGCTTCGAGGAGCTCTGCGCCGATCTGTTCCGCGGTACTCTCGAACCCGTCGAGAAGTCGCTGCGCGATGCCAAGATGGACAAGGCTCAGATCCACGACATCGTTCTGGTTGGTGGCTCCACGCGTATTCCCAAGATTCAGAAGCTCCTGCAGGACTTCTTCAACGGCAAGGAACTCAACAAGTCCATCAACCCTGACGAGGCTGTGGCGTACGGCGCCGCCGTACAGGCGGCCATCTTGCACGGTGACAAATCCGAGGAAGTGCAAGACTTGCTTCTGCTTGACGTCACGCCGCTCTCCCTGGGTATCGAGACCGCCGGCGGCGTCATGACCGCACTCATCAAGAGGAACACCACTATCCCGACGAAGCAGACTCAGACTTTCACGACCTACGCCGACAATCAACCTGGCGTGTTGATTCAAGTTTACGAGGGCGAGCGTGCCATGACTAAGGATAACAATCTGCTGGGCAAATTCGAGCTCAGCGGTATCCCTCCGGCACCTCGTGGAGTGCCGCAGATCGAGGTCACGTTCGACATCGATGCTAACGGTATTCTCAACGTCTCCGCCGTGGACAAGTCCACCGGCAAGGAGAACAAGATCACCATCACCAACGATAAGGGTCGACTCAGCAAGGAGGATATCGAGAGGATGGTGAACGAGGCTGAGAAGTACCGCAGCGAGGATGAGAAGCAGAAGGAGACTATCTCGGCCAAGAACGGCCTTGAATCTTATTGCTTCAACATGAAGAGCACGGTCGAGGACGAGAAGCTCAAGGACAAGATCAGCGCGTCGGACAAACAAACGATTCTGGACAAGTGCAACGACATCATCAAGTGGCTCGATGCGAACCAGCTGGCCGACAAGGAGGAGTACGAGCATAAGCAAAAGGAACTCGAAGCCGTCTGTAACCCCATCGTTACGAAGCTCTACCAGGGTGCCGGCGGTATGCCTGGCGGCATGCCAGGTGGCATGCCGGGTGGTTTCCCTGGAGCTGGTGGCGCTGCACCCGGCGGAGCGCCCAGCGGTGGCGGTGCATCTGGACCTACCATCGAAGAAGTCGACTAAAAAGGCTCGTTCCTGGCTTCATCTCGCCACTGCCCATCCCGGTCATTACCGGCTATTCCTTGCGTCACAATGGGGGAAAAAAAAAAAATAAATAAATAAATGAAGAAAAAGAAAAAAATGAATAAACAAACATAGAACAATTATACAGTTGCGGTCTTTGCTCTAATCATTCCTTACGTACGTTTCTTCAAGCGTCGTCTCTTTTGAATAAGTTCCTTTATCTCACCATTTTCTACTTTGAAATAAAAAAATGTATTCCTTTAACTTATTTATTTCATCGTCTGTACTTATTTTCGAGAAGATCTGTTAATCGTCCATGTTTCAGACTTCGTAAATATATAGAGCGATTACCAAAATTGAATCTTGCATTCTTCCTTTATCCCGATAATAGATACATCCTTTCTTTTATTCCGATAATAAATACATGGAATAATACGATAATTTGATGCTTGAATTCAATTTACAATACTTCAATTTACATGTATGAACAGTACAAGCAATGATATTTCAACAATTAGAAGTTACTGTAATGCTTTCTTCATTTTCTGTTTAACATTCATAGTACTATTAAAGAGTAGAAAAATAAATAAAAATTACAACTTTCTCCGTGTCCGACTTTTGCTTTAATTCGTAAGTGAATGAGAACGATTTTTTAAATTATATCTGCGTTTTTAATGACATGAGCTAATGTTAGAAGCAAAACCTACGATGATAGGAAGAGGAAAAGAATCAACAATTACATAAATGAAGTAGAATTTTATTCGTGAGCGTAATATGTGAAACACCTTGGTAAATAATTGTTTTTCTTTTTCTGTGGCAAATAATTACAATTTTGAAATATAGAGAAATAAAGACATTTAGTACGTATGTCGTACGTATTTTTAGTACGTCAAATCAATGGTGGCAAGAGCTGTAAATGAAATCAAATTTCCTACGATTTATCTAATGAAATTCTACCAATTACCATTACGCATAGCGCATGAGAAATAGAATAAAAACGATCATGCGATAATACATTATAAAGAATAACCAGATGTCATACCAGTTGTGAATAGCACGGTTCCTTTCCCTTTCTTTTTCTTCTTCTTTTTACCAGATGCGTTACCTTCATCTTTTGTTTCTAAAAACAATAATTTGAAGAGATTAAGCGATCAAAAAAATCTGTATTTGTGACGCTAGATAATTTATTATTGATTTGATTTGAATATGCAATAAAAGCAATGGAACCTTACCTTCAGAAACGTACGGTTTTTTTTCATCTTCGTTAAATGAGGTACCTGGTGTATCGGAGCACATCCTTGATTTGACAGACGGCCAAGCATTGGTAGACTTATTATGCGTCCTTGTGGACGATATTTCTTCGTCTTTATTACAACATGCGTTCGTCGTATTAGAGTGCGTCTTCGAGTTGATAGCCGGCCATGCATTGACAGGCTTATTAGCCATCTTTGTCGGCATTGTCGACGTTTTTGTTATATCAGCGAACGTGCGAGTCTGTTCACGCGAATGATCCATTTCCTGTTTTGAAGCAATTTCGTCAAACGCACTCAAAGCTGGACTACTAGCGATACTCGACATGATCGATTCTGAAGGTGACAATGCGTTCTCGCTATATTAGAATATGATAAATAAAGTGATAATTTCCGCAATTTCTAATTACTATGCAATAAGACTTAAATAAAATAATGATTTTTTTATTTATGCTTACCTGGATAATTGTAACTCTGATTGCAATTGAGGAAAATGTTGATAAGACTCAATATCTATGTTGGGCGTTGGATATATGCCAATTTGTCTATTTTCTTCTTCTACTATCTTTTTCTCTCTTTGTTTTTCCTCACGTTCTCTCAGTTCTCTGTACTTTTGTCTCGAATTTAGTTGTCCTAATGATAAAAAAAAAAAAAAAAAAAAGGTATATTAATATACCATGTCAATAATTGAATAAATGTCGTTCTATAATATAAATTATAAACAATAAATAAAAGTACTATAAGAAATGATTAATTACCATGGAAAGCGTGAAGAACTTTTTCCGATACCAATGGTGGTTTTAATTCGATTTCAGCCAATTCAAACGGACAAGTAAGTGGTAAATGGTAAAGATATCGTAATCTTCGTCTTAATTCTTCCGTACAAATGCTTGCTTCCTTTTCGAGAAGCTTGCCTGTTATTATAGGAGGACAGTATTCTAGACTGCCATACTGCATTTCTAACATTTTCACATTCGCCGCGTGTAGATACATATGTTGTCCATCTTCCGCTAAAAAAGTTCATTAATATATTAATATATTATTTTTATTTCTGAAATAACATTAATATTATTATATTATATATATAATATTATAGGTAATACAATTTTAAATATTAAACTTTTGGCAATTCGTGCGATTACTTACCTTGATAAAAGTAAGAAAATTTAGGACTTGAAGCAGTCTGACTATCACTGGAAACACTGTCTGTCGAAGACTGTTTTGCTAAAGACTTATCATCATCTTTGCAACATATATCGACATTTACTTCATATTTTTGTGATGTTTCTTCAGAAATTTCTTTCTCCGATATATTTTCGGTCAATGTAGCATCTTTAAATTCTGTGGCCTTATATACATACACACACCACACACACATATATATATATATATATATATTTTTTTTCATTATTCCATGTTATATAGATACATTAACATTACATAATTATAAAGTTAATATTACCTTCCACAGTAATTTTTCTTTCCTCTTTGATAGTTCATTGAGCGCTTGCTCAATGTCAAGAGCCATGTCTGGATTGTTTTTAAGCTCAAGTTCCAATTCCGCATACTCGCACTTTATAATGTTCACAATCTAAAAACAATTTTCATTCGTTTTTATTTCAGACGTTATTATTATCGTATATAATACATAATAATATATAATAAAGAAGAATTTTATATAAACTTACATCTTTCACATTTGCGATAAGAAGTTTCGAATATATATGGTTACCAGCATTTTCTGAAACAGACAAAAACGTTGTCGGGGGTTGAATAGCAGATTTCACAGGTGTTGCAAACAAGGAATTCTTTTCACGACGCATCAAACATAGATTGACCGTTTCGCCCAAACTGAACGTGCTCCGCGTAATCTCAATCACGCTAAAAGACACAATACACAATTGAAATATTTTCATAAACATTTCATCACTCAGTATGCATTTATTATAATTTTATACACAAAATTACCTTTTCAAGTCATTTTTGTGAAGATATTCATCACAAATCGGACATTTGTAATTGCCTGTTTCTTGGCAATAACGTAAGTAACGGAGAATACAAGGCCAGCAATAAACATGACCACAGCGAGTCATCTTGCCTGCGACTGGTGGATGTAAACAAATAGGACAAGAGAGATTTTCTGAATTATGTAATATCTGTAAGTAAATAAAATCATATAGATATACACATACTACATGTATATAACTACCGGTCAAAAGTTTCCGGACATTCTCAAAATTAACAACTTGTCTATAAATAAAATTAATGTGTAACTATAATTAAGAATACGAAAACAAAAATTCAATGTATTTTAATAAAAATTAACTTAATACAGTGTTATTCAAGCAATAATAATCTGTTGGAAAAGGAGGCATCCGAAGAAATTAAAATTATGCAATGGCTACTGTAATTTCTAGGCTTATTGAATTATCATGAAATGGATCGTGAAATGGAAGGAAACCGATGCCAGGTGTACAAAACATTGGACACAATTTCAAAAATTGCCCTAAAAAGGCTGAAAAAATATTAAAAGGATCTCGCGATTAATACAACACGTTTTACTAGGTTCTTTTGACAAAAAAAAACAAGTCTCAATTTAATCGCCTGAATAACGCAGTATTAAATTAATATTTATTAAAATAAATTAAATTTTTGTTTGTTAATTACAGTTATACATTTTACATTTACAGTTTTTTACAATTACCGATTTATTTTACTTAATATAAACAAGTTGTTAATTTTGAGTGTCTAGAAACTTTTGACCGGCAATGTGTGTATGTGTGTGTGTGTGTATGCGTGTGTGTGTGTGTGTGTGCATATAATATATAACATAATGTGTGTGTGTGTGTGTGTGTGTGTGTGTGTGTGTACGCACGCACGCACACATATATACGTGCACATTCAATATATAATTTATGTATGTATAAGAAAACCGTGCAAGAAACTTTATGCAACAATAAAATTGCTGATTTGTAATGGAAAAAGTACTTACAATTTGTTCAATCGAGTTCCAATCCACAAGAATGTCAGGGTTAGTCAAATGCAAGGAATAATCTCGGCTTGCAGTTACAACAAATTGGCAGCTACCAATATGCATAAAAATATATAAAAGTATATAAAATATTTCTAATATATAAAAGTTCTAGAATTATTTTTATACTAATATATTATCCAATACTATTGTTAAGACAAAGTTTCAAGTATTAGTTGAGTTACTTTTAATAATTAAGATAAAGTCCAGATAATTAAGAGATAAAGTCCAGATTTCAGGGTTTTACTTGAAAAATATTAAATAAAACAATGTAATGCAATGTTTTGCATAGAATAATCCTACTGAGCAATATTATTGTCCAAGATACATTTTCAATTTACATGAATAAGTTGATATATTTAAATAGATTTATATCTCTTGGGCACAGGTTTTACATAAACATTGAATTAATTGATTACTCTATTGATAAGTACAGTTTTGAACAAATAATAAATATTATTTTGATATCTAGATAATATTCTAAATATTCAAGTATTTAGATAACTGTGAATTTATATAAAATAACACGACGGATGTTGGGACATAGAGCTAATGCCATTTATATTGTAGTATTATTACCTAGCTTGTACAAATTGTTCCTTGTTGTATTTATGCCGCTGCACTGGTGGCAGCAATCTATTGCTGTTAGAACTATGTCTCCCTGTATCCCTGTTTTGTACATCTCGCATCCTATATTGATCATAGTGAAAATTCAGCAAGTGATTGCCGTTCTTTTTGCTTCTTTGGACCAATACTGAGCCATACTCAGGTAACTTCTCCTCCACTACCTACAGATATAAAAGTTATATGTACATAAATATAAAATTTGATAAAAGGTCGACAAGTTTGAGAAAGAGATGTGTATGTGTGTATACATACATACATACATACATACATACATACATACATACATACATACATACATACATACATATATATATATATATATATATATAGGGGGGGGGAGTAGAATTTATATGCAAAAAAACCTTGGAATTCTCCTCTGCACCGCCATGATATTGTCCTTTAGGTCTCTGTCTCTTAACAGGATCTTTTGCTTTCTGTACACTGCACTTTGCTGGTTGTACATCATTAGGGAAGCTCGTGGCCCCAGCGAGTTCTCTTCTGCGCAAAGTTCCCAGATGGAGCACGTCCGTGACATCTGGAAAGGACACGCGACATGAGGCAACATACGGCACCGCCGTCGACTTGGCTCGGGGGGGGGGGGGGGGATCTGGCGAGTGACCTTGACAACGCACCTTTGTTGCTTCTCGCATCAGCAGCAGTCCCCTTGGCAGGGGACAGCGAAGTAAACTTTGACTTTATGTCCATTTGCGGATCTACTGTAGTCAGTCTGGTGACTCGCCTCGTCGCAGCTGCGGTCTCCTCCGTCTCCTCTCCTCGGAGAAACGATATCTTTTCGCGCACCCTTCATCTTCTTCAATAAGCCATGTTTCGTCAATGCCAAAGTAGTAAAATGTGTCTCGATGTGACGGCGGTCGACAGTCGATCGGCGGTGCTGCACAGGGGTGACGCGAACAGCGATGAGCGAAACGCTCGTTCTCCAGGGAGCAGTCGGCCTCCCCTTTCGTCGCGGGCGACGATCCCAGACCCTTAACCTTAACGACGGTCACGACTCCGTGGTCACGACCCAAATGGCGACCCTAACCGTCCACGGAAGCGGAAGTGCGGTGTCAGGCTACTGTCCCATGGAGCGTACTTCGCGGAAGCGGAATCAGCGGATCGCCAATCACAGCACCGTTTCGACAAGATCTTTACTAGAGTTCGAGCAGAATGATCTCGTGATTGGCGATCCGCTGATTCCGCTTCCGCGAAATGGTTACACGACAATTTCCCGAAAAATGGNGGCGATAGTATTGGTACCAACGGAAATCCCTAGGTAGTTCATTAATTAAGTTTCTGTAGGTTAGTCACACTGAGTAAGTAGTAATACATGTGGTTAGCCGAAACCTTTTTGACGTATTTTGACATGTGTTTTGACATAAGCGTATGCAGATTTGATGCTATAGAACAATAGAACATTAAAATAAGAATAAAATTTATTATAATATATTTAAAGATTTATTTTTT
>JAJVSH010000147.1:0-37648 GCA_021460005.1 Tetramorium alpestre | reverse complement strand
CTTTTTATATTATTAATTAATTATCAGATATATATGTAAACAATGTAACATTTAATGCAACATAGAATTCTGAATGCAAAAACTAATTTTTAATGTATACATTTCTTCCTACCTATTATTGCAAAAATACAATTTACAAATAAATACGTAGCACTCCAAACGTAATATCTGTGAATAAACTTGTTGTATTATTATAAATTTAATAGTGTTATATTTGAAGAAATAATAATCACATTGATTATCTTTTGGATGACAATAATAACCAAAAGATATAATTAGTTCATTAGAAATAATATACCGAGAATCTCATGAAAAAAATTCAATTGATGTATAAACATTAGGAAAGAATATTAAAAAAAAAAAAATATATATATATATGACAAAATATGCCATTCTTTATCTCTGAATAAATGATACAAGAAATCAGATAAAGAAAGCGAAAGTATATCATTTGTACAAGAGACCATTTTTAAAAGTTTTATACAAAATTACTTCGTAATAATACGTTACGTACGTTAGTCTGTAACATGATAATGTTGTATGTTTCATGACTCTATTTCTACAACTATATAATATATAAATACATATAAATGTTATTAAAAAAATATATAATTCTACTATACAAAATAGAACATGTTAGTACCAACTCGTCTATCTTTTTTTTTTTTGAGAAAAATATACTACTATAGCGCCTAAATGTATTAAAATTCTTCACCTTTCTTTACGCAAATTTTCAGTGTCTATCAGATCATCAAGAAAACGAATTTAATACTCTTACATTGTCCCTTGTTGATATCTTGTTCTAAAAATGTGTACAAGCTATCTATCTTTAAAAGAAACAAAACATATCACGCATTTTCACATAAATGTATTGAATTATTTGTATGAAATATTGTACGTTAGATGTCAAAGTTTACATTTGTTATTCATAAATTTTAATAAATAACTAATAAATCAAACGAACTTTCAACTTCTTATATATAGTATTTTCTGTTATTGCTTAATAATGGAAATCGTTGATAAATCTTTTGGTTTGGAAAATTTACAGACAGAAAAGTAACTTTTCATTTTTCTTTCATTATTCAATTTCATATTCTATACATTTACTTTCTAACTTTGCTGTAACAGAATTGCTGGTTTCCAGTAACTTTTTATAACGTTCCACCAAGTCGCTAATGGACCGTCTTCTCCCGTTTTCATGTTTTACAACTGTATCTTTGCTCTTGTCATTTACAAACTGTATCTCTGTAAATTCATCTAACTCAGGTCTATTTATTTTGATTTTATCGAGTTTATCTTGCGCTTGTTGCGGAGACACAACTTGTGAAATGGTTTGTTTTGTCGGAGTGTATTGTACAGATGAGTAAGAAGCTTTGAGAGATTCTTCGTTCCGATTGAAAAAACCCTTTGCTACGGTGTCTAAATTAAGATCCGATGAACTGGACATTTCTCCTATTGTATTTGCAATGACAGAAGAATGGGCTTGCTCAGATGACAAAGACATCATGCTAGAATTGACTATACAAATATATATTAATAAGTATATATAAATATAGCTTTTATTTTATTTATATATTCTAGAGTGATAATATAGAGAAGTTGTTGAAAGTTTTTGAAATAATTATTTTGTATAATAAAAAAATTAAAGGAATCTGTTAAACATTACTCTGTGTGTGCAGAGATAATCTGTCATTGCTAGCACATAATGTAAAATGAATATGTTTATGAATTAAGAAATGAATATATAAATAAAAAAGAAATAGTAATGATGGATTTCTTCTACATATGGTGTTTAATTCATTTCATTTCCTTCCGTATAAAATAATTATCTAAAATTATCACATTATTTTAGTAACTTTTTAGTCATCCTCGTATATTCTTTTTTTTAACGTAATTATAAAAAAATTGAATGAGTATTAAGTATTATCAAACAGAATCTCTACATACCTTTTATGTTTTTATTCGTATATGTAGAAAATAATCGAGAGTATTTTGTTGTTGTTCTCCTACACAAATGTTTTACTTTAGGTGTTACAAAACGCATATTCAAGCCTTGTTTTTCATTACTGTCTAATGATATAGTGCTGTCGATGTTGATGCGCGATACAAATAAATTTGTTCTTAAATCTGGTGTGTAATTCCAATTGTGTCGCATGTATCTCGAAAATAATGACTTATGTGTACCTGTAAAAAATGAATAATATATTAGTTACAATCATTAAAATTAAACATTAAAAAAATTACAATTTATAATTGTTTCTCAGATCTCAAACTTACTTTCACCTGGTGTAAACTGCAATAATTGTGTATCATTTTTCTCGTTCGCGCAATTAGTATTAATTTTAATGAGAGGCGAAGGCATAAGGAGTACGCTTTTTACAAAGGGTAACACATTTTCTTCGGATATGCGCTCTATATTTTTCGAGCATAAAACACTTTGCGACTCCTCCGTGGAACTTATCATGCTTGCCAAGAAAGTTTTGAATACATTGCACATGGATTTCATATCTTCTGTACTTGCCTCTACTTGTAAAAGACACTGCGATAGATCTACTAAGTCTCCTTTCCTTAGACATTGATATATTTGATATAGCATCAAAGTGAGCAGACGAATGAAATTGTGATATACCAATTTGTTATCATTATACAAGTAATAAAGACAATGCTAAAAGAAAACAAAATGGACAGAATATCAAATGGATATATATTTGTGATACTTGTTTCTAAAATAAATCATAATTTCATTAATATAAGTTGTGTCATGCAATTATTTATTTAATATTCAGTTTTACCTGAACATTAGGTGAAAATGGTAATTTCGATATCAGAGAACAATCGATTTTTTCCAACTGCTTATTATCCAGCACTTTTGCATCGTTCAATAGATTCAATATTATGTCACTTATGTTCTCGCACACTTTTTCTAGATCCTTCAATATCGCGTTATACTTTTGTATATATTGTATATTTTCGTCTAAACTATTTTTCCACACTAAAACTCACATTCATTAGTTTCATGCGTACAATGTAAAAGATCCTTGACAGAGAATTTTATGTATACATAATATACATAAAATTATTATATATAAAGATAAATATGATCTAACTTGATATGATCTGTATATCTTGGACATTCGTCAAATGTTGCTTTATAGATTCGAAAACAGGGGCTGTAGATGTATATTTTGTCAGAGATCGTTTCTTATCGAACAGTTCCGCTTTAATTTTAGCTAGATGTTCTCTCTCTTTTCTAAAAAAAAGGAATAAAAAAGCTTAAGAACTAGCAGATTAATTTTGGCAGACTATACTAACAGAAACTGAAAAGTATTACGCCAATGCAAAATTTGCAGCTTTTTCCATTTGTATGCAATTTTGATGACAACTCGAGGTATCAGAAGTAGCATTTGCCTTAGATTGCTGTAGATACATTCTAGCTAAATCACTTGCAAGACCCACGCGTGGTGCAAATATAACTTTGTATTCATCTAAAAAACAATAGATAATATCTAGATATATTATGATTAGAATATTTAATTCTATTTGCATGAAACATGAAAAATTGGCAAGATTGTTGCTTTGAATAAAGATCTATACAAACAGCGAAGTCTGTCGAAAGTAGATTTTACAAGTGTACCGCAACAGATTTGGCTATTTGGGCAATATTTCACTTTTTAGATACCTACCGTTTCGCATAATGTACATCCTTAGGGCAAGCTGTGACAGTTTCCACATTATAATCATGAACTTGGTACCACTTGCGTGATGCAAATACGTCGTGACCACACGTGGGAATCCCATATCGGGATTCTCTGATGCAATAACATTCAAGTAATCTTTGACATTGTTACGATATTTGGTCTCCGTTTTTTTGCAAATTACTGGCCATTCGACTAGCTTTTTAAAACGCTCAGCGTCATATATTGTCAGCAGATAATGCGAAACACATATAAATCCTACGGTATTTGGTTTGTCGAACATTCCCTGCAAAAAATGTTTGTCATATTGGTCTCGTTACCGATAAAGACCGAGAAAAATGACATGTATAAAAAAAAAAGTTTCGAAAGTAAATCATCAATAAAACAGAGAAAAGTAAAAGGTTTACCTCACGAAAAATTTTCTTGAAGTCATGATCTGGTGGAATCAATTGATTCAATAAAAAGACATTTTGATGGAAGGACACGTTAATCTGTGACATAGTCATTCTGTGATGCAGAACTTTCACACCACGAGCGATGAGAAAATGATTAATCACAAAGTTCGTAACGTGCGAGTTTTTTTTTTTTTTTTTTTTTTTTGTGATTCAACGTGCCACTAGCCTAGCAAAGGGCCCTTCTCGGGACACAAGACTAGTATTCTTTTCCACCATGTAGGTTAACTTCTTTACTAAGCGTTACGCGCGAGTCTCGCATTCCCAATACGTTCTCGCGATCACTCTCGATTGACAGAAATTTAATAATACAAGAGCGAGCAACACAAAATAAAACCTGTTTAAAAGCATTCAAGCTCGACTCATCGATAGTAGTTCAAACCTTTAACGGCGGCAAGAAAGACCGTGGATACCTCTCTCGGAGCGACTATGAATTACAAATTTCCTTAGGCTGAATTCCCACTGAGAGCGTCACACGTTTAAGGCTAATATTACATGTATCGTACGATATATACAAATTTTTCCAGTATATTGATTGGCTATAAAATAACCTATGAAAAGACACACTTCAGAGAGTTAAGTTTAAAAAAACTGCGTCAACAGCGCTCTCTTCCGTTGCAACCTATCACTATTACCGTGTAATAGTTTTTCCTTATGAGTTTCCGAGCCCTGGCTAATTGTAAGGGCCATCACAACAGTGCCCGACAATAATTCGTTCCTTGGCCCCTCTCGCGGGGCAAGGGGAACGTAAAAATTTCTACGTTCCCCTTGCCCCGCAAGAGAGGCCAAGGAACGAATTATTGTCGGGCACTGTACATTTCCGTAACCGTAATCGTAAGAAATTGAGCAACACTATTGGTTGATTCGGTCGGTTACGGTTACGAATTGACTAATGTGATTGATCGAAATCAAGGTCTGTAGATGAACGACGGGAGGGGAAGTAAGGTCTTCGCATGAGCGCCATTTTGGGGCCACGAAGATATGTGTGAGTGAGTGAGTGAGTACGAGAGAAGAGTGAGAGAGTAGTAGGTAAGGTTAAGTTAGGTTAAACATTTTTGAAGGTAGCGATTCGTCATTTTTGGGTCCGCCATTTTGGGGCCAAAAAGTTAAATACGAGTGGGAAGACCTTACTTCCCCTCCCGTCGTTCATCTACAGACCTTGGTCGAAATCTTACGATTACAGTTACGGAAATGTACGTGTGATGGCCTTAAGATACTTTTTTTAGACGAGGGGGGGGGGGGGAGTAAAGTTGACCACTCAAGATGGCGACCATATTGGAAGGAGAAAGATAACCGCTGAATTTCAGAAAAGTATCTTTTGCTCCCTCCAGATATTCCTACCTTCATGATTGATCCCCTCTCCGTTACTTTTCCGAGATTCCGCGTTTTCCGAATTTCTGACTGCCATGAGACAGCACCCTGAGTGTAAATAAGGTCAGTGAGAACGCATCCTTTATCTATAGTTTGATACGAGCTTAAGCCCGGATCTACAATAGGTGCAGTAAGCTTTAAGCTCTAAGAAATTGACCAATGACAATCAATTATTCTCCTCATCATTGTCTGTGATTGGTTAATTTTTTAAGACTTAAAGCTTACTACACCTATTGTAAACCCGGTCTTTACGGAGGAAAAGGTGGAATGTAAATCGTCCTTTCAGAATCACGGACGAATGTCGTATTATATTGGCAACCATTTTTATGAGTTCGCTGTTCGCTTCACGAGTCCTTCGTGCGGCGAGTGAACATTGTACATACATACAGCACGTGGCGATTCACGATTAGCACTTAAAGCTGGGGAAAAGAGTGTGTGTGTGTGTGTGAGAGAGAGAGAGAGAGAGAAAGAGAGAGTGTGGTGGGGGGAAGAGGGGGAGAAGGGAAGCGATCTGTTCGTCGATCGAAACGCCTGCTTGGACATACACGGTTTCGCCGACATGTCGCCTCTGACGGTCCGCTCCCACGAGACCGCGCCGCGCGAGAGACGTCCGATGATGGAATAGTTTCCGTGAGGTCGGAAGTGAAAAGTAATTCTGCATCATCGAAAGTCTCCTCCGTGCGAGAAATACGGGCGTGTCGTGTTTTTCGAGAGCCGACCGAGTCCCAGATTCGACCCGTGGCGCGGTGGCTCGCGCGAACGTTTGCGGTTCTCTTTACTATGCGGGTGCTCGGCCAAGTCCCTCTCTCTCTTTCCCTCCCCGTCGAACGTGCCCCGTAATATATTAATTGACAATTGACGAAGGGAGAGGCTGGATTCTCCGATCGGTACGACAATGGCTGCGACCTTCGATCAGTATGACAAGTCGAGGTGCGTGCGAGAGAATTCCCATGTTTTGATTCATAGAGCGAGTGTCATGCTCGCATTAAGTATTATTGGCGTAATAGCGCTTGAAATTGCGGCCGTGCGATCCGTGTCGCGTCATGTAACGGTCGTCGCGCAAAAAACGATGCCCTGTTCTCTCAGTGTATTGGATCTTGGAGCATTGGATAGACCGTCTCTTTAGTCCGTGCGATACGAGCTCCTTTCAAACTATCAATCCCGTCTCGTGAACGACACGAAGTATAAATTTTCCAAGCTCTCAGGTGTCTCTTGAGTGTTCCTCAGCATGATCCTGCAGAATATTTAACGTTTAATGTTTAACATTGACATTCTTATTATTGAGCACTAGTTAAAATAATTCTTTTTTTTTCCCTATGTTTTTGCCCTAGAAAGAAATGAGTGAGGAGAACTTTGCTTTAATCGCTTTAACTTTATTACTTTATTACTTAGGGACAAGATTGTTTCACATTTTTTCGTTTATGAGAGGATTGGAATTTATCATCTTCCTTGGGGCACTCTTGAGCGAAATCTATAGTTTCTTTACGAAAAATTATTTATGTTGTATTAACTGTTTGATCTTTTTTTTTAGCTGGTACTTTGGTGCTATGTCACGGCAAGATGCGTCTGACTTGTTGATGGGTGAAAAAGAAGGCGGTGTATTTTTAGTGCGAGATAGCACCTCCATACATGGTGACTTTGTGCTGTGCGTAAGGGAGGACAGTAAAGTTAGCCATTATATCATCAACAAGATCCAGCAAGGAGATCAAATTCGTTATCGGATTGGAGATCAAATGTTTCCAGATATTCCAAGTCTTCTCGCTTTTTATAAGCTTCATTATTTAGATACTACGCCACTAATTAGGCCAGCACCAAAGAAAACGCAGAGGGTAATTGCAAAATATGATTTTGAAGGCAATGATTCTGAGGACTTACCCTTCAGGAAAGGTATATATACATATATTTATATATCGACTTCCTTAATTCCAGTTAATTTGTTCCAGTTCTTTATTCCTTTTTTTCTTTATGATTGTGTTAATAATGTGCTTGTAATATAGGTGATATACTCACTGTAATTTCGAAAGACGAAGAGCAATGGTGGACAGCTAGAAATAGTGTCGGACAAACTGGTTCGATACCGGTGCCGTATGTTCAGAAGTACGACGATGATAGTCATATGATAATAGAGAATAATTCGCGGCCTGAGAGCGGTGGCAGTTCCGGCTCCAATTCGAATTCAGGGCCTACATCACAGGTATCTCATACTACAGAAACGACAGGACAGGCAACTGTAACGCGAAGATCGAACATTCAGAGAACATTGCCGGCGTTTGCCAAAGTGAAACAGGCGAGGGTGCCGAACGCGTACGATAAAACTGCGCTAAAATTAGAAGTAGGTGACATGATAAAAGTGACAAAGACTAATATTAATGGCCAGTGGGAAGGTGAATTACATGGCAAGGTCGGGCACTTCCCATTTACCCATGTGGAGTTTGTAGATAATGAGACTGGTGAAGACAATCAGGAGATTTAACAGAAATTCTCCGAATGTGAGTTACACTACATGTGCAACACAAAGAGAAGAAAGACATCTTTTATATTATCAAAATTTAGGGTTACTAATAACATCTATTATATGTGCCATTTCAAAGATATGTTTACGCCCAAGTCTGAACAACTGTACATTCTATATATATATATATACATATATAGCTGCATATAATATACTATAAGAATAAACCAGATTTTTGTGCAATATGTTGAAACGTAAGGAACGTTTAGAGATCTGCGTTAGTATCTCTGCAGTATGTTAATTTAGTCACATGTCACATCAATCCATTATTTTATATTATACATTGCTAATTGCCCAAAGCACAAGCATAATTTTATGAAGTTATTCTTAGATGTAATACATATAAATTGAATTTTAATCATATAAATACGATTTTATTAAACATTAAAACCATGTTTCAGTGAAATAGTGAACAAAATGATTTTTGTGAAAAACAGTATTCACAAGATATATACACTTTGGTATGTACTAAATGATTTTAATTTACAGTTATATTTATATATGTAGCTGTCATGTTACACATATAATACTTTACACTTTTCTTATATAAACATTAATATAGTGCACTAGTTTAACATTCACACAAGTGTAAGTTTTTATTGTTTATTTAGAAATTTATTAACGCTCGAAATGTGTGTGAATGGTTCAGTATATGCACAGCTCTTCATCCTACACTTGACGACCTCTCATCATGGATTTGTTGATTTTATAGAAGATTATTGATAAATGTAATTTATCACTTTTATTTATGAATATTACAATGGGAAAAAGTGTGTGTGTGTGTGTGTGTGTGTGCTTCTTTTATTAGTAAATATTACAGTTATATTCCTAAAGTTGTGGAATATTATATTCTGCACCGAATATACGATAATATCTTCTAGTCATAAGTGACTATGATAAAAGCATACTGTGTATATACTTGCTTGATGTTATTTCATTTTATTATTAACATTTCTGAAAGTAATATCCGAGACATTGAAATATTTCGAAAGAAGTACAGTTGTTCTGCGGACTGTAAAATCTTGTTGTCATGGTACATACAATATCTGTTAGCCATAGGTTGTGCCACCAATTGGAGCAACATATTGTGCTAGAAAGTTGTATTTATATACTATAATGATGGAAAGGTTAATTGTATCAAAAAGTTGTTTATAGCTATGCAGGATATTTTATGATTATTGGAAATTATTTTAATAGCAGATTCTTAAATGAATATTACGTTTTCTATGAAATTTTTATTGCGAACAAATTCTGAAATTGTCCAAGTATCAACTATTGTATTACTATTAAAATAATAGATGAAATACCTTATATCGCAGTAAATTCTCATACATTATGTAATACATGCTATTAAAAAAAAAAAAAAAAAAACTTATACCATTGATTATATTCATTACTTTATATTTTTGCAATTTAATTTTAGATAATGATGCGTAATATATTCGAATTTTTTAATTTACTATGTGTATTTGATATTTCCATCGTCTTCATCATTGTAGTCACAAGTTGCACGAGTTCTCCATAATTCTTCCTAAAATTGTGCGCAGTATTAAGATAAACAAAATTAAATTGATATTCCATATCAATAAATGTGTTTAGGCAAAAAATTCTCTTCCATTTAAACTTACAATAAAATATAAAATGATCCAATTTATATATTTTTTTGTCAATTTTGATATGTGAAATAAGGCAAGCTGCATAACAAATAATAGGCAGTTTCTTTGGCAGCATAACAAAGATCAAACCGTGTATTTGTGTAGGACAAGGTTTGGAATGTGCCATTATGTATATTTTATCTTTAATTACCAATATTCCAATGACAGATGGTGCTTAAATGAATTTCACCATAATAAGAAATTATATAGTGATATATCAACATATAAATATTCGAATGTTTAAATGTTAATTTACAGCGTATATTTTCACACGATCGTTACTTGTTATGTATATTAATTTGAGAAACTTCTATAAACTTCATCAATCATAAGAAAGCAAAATCACGATTATAATATAAACTACTTAGATTACGTTTTTATGTACATGATTTATCAAAGCAAATTTATTTGTACACACACACACGCACACGCAAACGCACACACACACACACACACACACACAAAATAGGAGACAAATTTAAATTTATGGCAAGGATATAGTAATGTATATTTTTCTATAAGCGTACGCGTCTTTGGTTTTTCTGATAAAGAACCGATTTCGTAAATAAAATAATAAATGATAAGATCAATAATCATTTAGATAAATATATATTTGTGTTGTAATTTATAATAGATTGTAATGTAACGTTCGATTATAGCACTCAATAATAAATGATTATGTATGTAGACACTACTGTTCATTAATTTCTATGACTACATTGTTGTTAGAAATGTAGTTTTTTTCACATGATTACATTTTGAAAATTCAATTAAATAAATCGAACTCGAAAAATATAGCCTTTATTGTAATTATTTTGTAAGAGGCAAGATTTACATGTTTTACAATACCTCTTTCTCTCTCTATTTTTATTTCGAACTATACAATATTACAAAGCATAATATATAACAAGATTTGATACAACTTTTAAAAAAGAAGCAGGCACGCTATCGTGCTAATTGTGTAATTAATGCTGCACACATTTCAAAAAATTCCATTGTGTGATGTCCCGTTGCTTGTGGAGGCGGTAATGTCGGATCTAAGAGTATAATATTTTATACTTAATAAATTATGTAAATTTAATTAGTAAATCAGATTTATATTGAAAGACTTAATTTACCTCGTCCAATGTCCTCTTCTTCGCTCGACAAGGATTTGAAGTCTAATAAATAACTCTTATGGTCGACCTGATATAATTGTAATGACATTTTGCTATATCTGTCAGTCAATTTGTTTTTATGTCTTACTCTAACACTGTATGTGTTTACAATCTTCCATTCCTGAAAAAAGAATTCGCACAATGTCACGTTTAAATAATTAATCGGTGTAAAATGCAAGATCTTAATCTTACAAAATTAAGCGCTTTCATAGCACGATAAACTTCATTCATAATGTCGTTGGGTTTGGATTGTGATCTAATTCCTAAATGCCATTTCGCTCTCTTCACAGGCGTACCGCGATTGCCTTGCGTCTGTGCAGGCGCGCTGCCTTGCGAACCTTGACGTTCGCGGTATGCTGTAACATTATCATTATATTATTATGTATAGTACAGAGGATGGCTTAGATATTTTCCTAATCTTCCTAATAATCTCTGAAGAATTATTCTTAGAATCATAAAGAATGAAGAAAGGGAGAGAGGCTCGTTAGAGAATTAATTTGCGAATCTTATTTGTCTTATTCATATTTTTACATACGTGCAATTCTTTCTGGATGAGGCCTCAATGGACTGTTGTTTGTCTCGTTTGGACTAAATGCTACCGGCGGAGGGCTAGACGCCACATAAAAGTCTTTTAATTCTGCCTTAGCGGCTTCATCTGCAATTCTCTTATTGTCTATGATTAAATGATAGGCGATCGCCAGTTGATCGTGTGGATCGCCGCCTAACAGCGCCGAATGCACTTCTGGCTCTTTCACATTAAACTTTTCACATACTTCGTTCACAGCATCTATATCGATAACAGATGAATCTTGTTCGACAGGTGATGGAAATAAATATGACGGTAAGTCCTTTTGGAACCATTCGTGTTTTCTAAAATTGAAAAATATATGTGTTAGGCATAGCAATAGCAGTCAATCAATTGAATATATTTTGAAGAAAATGTATCATTCAATATACTTAATATCTTCAATAGTCGCTCTCTTCATTGGATCCACTTGTAACATGTGACATAAAAGGCTAACGACACTCTTGTTCAAGTATTCCGGGATAGGAAAGACACCGGCTAAAATTAAGAGATTCTAATTAGTCGCTGCCGTTAAAGTGTCTCTGAGAAAATATTCAGTGGTATCACTGTATCAATCGTTTCGCTTTGAGAAAAGCAACTTACACTTAATTTTGCGGAAGAGAGTAGGAACGTGTTCATCATCGAACGGTAAGGTACCACAGAGTAGTGCATACAATATAACACCACACGACCAAATATCGACTTCAGGGCCGGCATATAATTTACCGGATATCACTTCTGGCGCAGCGTAATTCGGAGAGCCGCATGAGGTACGCAAAAACTCGCCATCCATCATCATATTCGACAGACCTGTATGTTTGTTAGAACATTTTATCATCTATACGTAACGGACACATCAAGGATTATATCAAGTATATCCAAGTCTGCATACCGAAGTCTGCAATTTTCACGTGAAGATTGTGATCTAACAGAAGATTTTCTGGCTTTAAATCACGATGTACTATCATATGTCGATGACAATAATCGACGCCCGATATGATCTGTTGGAAAAATCGTCGCGCTTCGTATTCCTTAAGCTTGCCGTGTTTAACGATATAATCGAACAGCTCTCCTCCCGAGACATATTCCATTATCATGAATATATCTGTAGGAGTACTTATGACCTGATATCTGTGAAACATATTAAAATTTGGATTATACGAGCTATTTATTTAAAAGAAGGTATACGCCAAATATAGGTATACGCAGAATAAACATGTATGTAAATAAGGTTAAATATTTTGTTTGAACCACAAGCTTCTCTTTCTTTTTTTAAAATTAAATTCTCAACAATTTATTTTATCATTCTTAGAATAGACAGCTTATGCATACAAATTATTATACATTATATATGAACAGAATTAAAATTTTTTTGATTAATTAACACTTACAGCTTAATGATATGAGGATGTCTGAAGAGCTTGAGATTTTGTATTTCTCTGCGAATTTTGCCTACGACATCTAGGCTTTTAATTTTCTGACGATTCAGAATCTTCACAGCAACTTTGTGTTTCGTTAAAACATGTTCCCCAACTATGAATGATATCACATGAAAAAAATACAGTTTTGAGTAGAGTATATATTGTAGAATGAGTAGAATAGCAAATATATATAAAAAGATTATATTATATACATACTTTTCACTTTGCCAAATGTGCCCACACCCAAAGTCTGGCCTAATGTATAGTGGCCAATCTTAACGATAGGCTGCGGTTGATTACTCGGGAGTTTTTCAGACATCTTAATTCAGCTGCTATATAATTCAACAATTAAAATTGATTATTGACCTCAACATGACGTTGTATCTTGAAATAATTTTATGTCGGACTGTTGAATCATAAGTTAAAGAGAATATATGAATTATGAAATCCATTTATTAAGTATTGAATAATTAAACATTCCAAAAATACTTGAAAATTAAAAATTTTAGAAAAACTATCCTACATATGTTTCCCTTTGTACGTCTCACGATTGCAACAACATTATTGTAACGTCAATTGATGAAAATATCAAGTACAACCATAATGAATTTTAAAGATAGTTATGATTTTATTATTCTGAATTAAAGAGAACTCTCTGAATTTTTTAAATAGGGATAAAACAGAAAAGCAAATTTGTTAAAAGATTTTGCAAAGTATTTACTATAAATTTTATTTATTTGCAAAATACAAGCGGAATCTGCTGACAAAATATAATAGCAGGTTAATTGCACAATCTGCCATTTGATAGGACAATTAGTAACGACAAGGTCCATGGTTCGATCCCGGCCCGGCCTAGACTCGTGATTTTTCCAACGTGGGACGGAGAGATTTAGGGCGCGTTCGGAGAGCTAACGTGTTACTCCATCTTTTTCACTTAGA
Organism: Tetramorium alpestre; assembly: GCA_021460005.1. Classification (NCBI taxonomy): domain Eukaryota; kingdom Metazoa; phylum Arthropoda; class Insecta; order Hymenoptera; family Formicidae; genus Tetramorium; species Tetramorium alpestre. Next base: position 23,881 of record JAJVSH010000147.1, on the reverse strand, counting down.
GCCTAAGCAGAATGGTTGACTTGTCATGTTTTATGTTTTAAGTCTTTATCTTAAAGCAATGCACAATATTGTTTTACAAGAACGCATTTTTAGTCTCTCTCTCTGGTCGTAGAAGAAGTTGATTTAAATGGAAAAGAATTAAGACTCTGTGGTTTATAAAAGATTAAAAAGAGATTCATTCTCTTCTTGGTTAATAGAGATTAGCAGAGTCTCTAGCATGATTTAATAAAAAGTTTAAACGGCGGTAAAAGAATATAGCGGTAGAAAAAGGTTATAGCGTACGGTAGATAGTCAAAGAAAAGCCCTTTGCCAGATTAATGGCACGTTAAATACCTCCAAAAAAAAAAAAATGCCATTTCATAAATATTTAAATATATTTCATTTGATTCCTAATGGCAAACTACTGTCAAGATATGTCGGCAGGCTTTACTGACAGAACACAGAGTTTACAAGTATAATTGATGCCAATCTGTCAAGATACTCCATTCTAATCTGTTAATATGTTCACTCACTATACTTTTGTCAAGTTTTTAGGAAAAAAAAAATATATATATGGTATATATATATATATATATATATATATAAATGTGTGTGTATACACACAAATATGCGTTTATCCAATATAAATTTTACATGATTCATATCATAGGAAACCATATATCGCTAAATATACAGTAGTTTTTCCATTGTCGATCTGCGTAGACTAAAGAGACATAAAATAGAAACTGCCAATTGTAATGTTCTTCATTTTAGTCACTTATATTATGTGCAATGACTTTGAAGAAGTGAATGTATGGCAAACAAGAAAATTGCTTGCGACAATATACACTTTATTCGTTCGGAGTTTACATAATAAAAGTAACGTTTTCTTACACGCGATACTGCAACGAGATAATAACGAAATAATAAGAATCATGGATATTTTGTAGAAACGCGCAGTCAAAATGGCACGCTCCCAATCACCTGATGCTTATTTACATACCTCTAGATACCTCTTTTTGTCATGCAGGATGTATCTGCTAATTTTATCGAAGCAACTTTTGTGTTACGCCACTCAAGTGGACAGAACAGACACATTTTCTTTTTTTACATTGTGTAGCTAATACAAGAACACTCGTCGCAAAATAATTGCAGACACATCCGAGTCACATCCGTTATAAAATTTAATGGATATCTGTGTCTCGCAATCACTTACTGCCGAGAATCGTCGGGGATAAGACGTGATAAGACGGGAGTCGTCAGTCGACGAGCCCCAACGGGACCAACTACGATACGAATTGATTTCGAGGACACTCGATGTGACAGAAGCGCGAAGTTCTATAATCCTTCAGCCCCTTCAGGGCTCCCAATCCATATTCCATAGACGGAGCGTAAGCTGCTACTCTGGACTAGAGTCCCTAGAATACAGAGTCTGGCCAACTCGTAGACAACTTTTCATTGGTTTCTTTCGTAAGCCCCTCAAAATGGCGAAACGAATCAAAGTAAAATATAGCGGATTAGGCTAATATTACATGTGTCGTATGACAAATTTTTCCAGTATATTGATTGGCTATAAAATAGTAACGTTCTCGAATCTCTAGAAATTTTCTCTATTGCAACCAATCAACACGCTTTAGAAATTCGTCGAATACGACAAATGTAATATCAACCTTAGGGTGAGTTCCCATCGAGGGCGTCACGCGTCGCGTTATGACACGCGTCACGAATTTAACCAATCATAACTTTTAATCTTATTACGTCATTTGCCACAGAAAAAAATTAAAGGTGTTGATTGGATAAATTCGTGACGCGCGCCATGACGCGTAGATTTTCAAAGAATGATAAAAATTAGACCAAATTATGGAGAGCTAACCAATCAAAATGATTCCGTTTTTGTTCCGTTCCGTTAAAATTAAAAGGTTACCCAACTCGGGTTAATTTTCGACCAATCACAGTTAGGGCCAATTCCACAATTTACTTTTACCGAAGTTTAATTAACGATATCCAATAGGAGAGTTTATTTTATATAAAACAAATTCTCCTATTGGATTTTGTTAGTTTTAACTCCGGTTAAATAAATTGTGGAATTGTGGAATCCTTATTCTTCTAATCTAAAGAATGGAGTGTAACCGTGATTGGTCAGTTATAAAAGAAACAAACCCAACCCGGATTAGGGTGCTGTTCATAGATATATAGATAGAGCTTTATCTAATTTTTCTCTGCGCCAAGATAAGTGGGGTAAAGGGAGTACTTTTTCCCCCCTTGCGCATGCGCAATTGACTTCTTCGACATCTTGCTACGCATGGATACCATCTTAATCATCGACTACAATATACGCGTCTTATTATCTTATTTCTATTGCGCATACGCGAGGGAGGAATTTTGAGATAATCTTAAAGGTTATCTTAGTGCGGGGGGTCTAAGGCATAGATATATAGATAGAGCTTTATCTAATTTTTCTCTGCGCCAAGATAAGTGGGGTAAAGGGAGTACTTTTCCCCCCTTGCGCATGCGCAATTGACTTCTTCGACATCTTGCTACGCATGGATACCATCTTAATCATCGACTGCAATACGCGTCTTATTAGCTTATTTCTATTGCGCATGCGCGAGGGAGGAATTTTTAGATAATCTTAAAGGTTATCTTAGTACGGGGGGTTTAAGGCAAATGTAAGACTAAGCTCTATCTATATATCCTATGCCATGTGCTGTGCCATGGAGCGTATTTCGCGGAAGCGGAATCAGCGGATCGCCAATCACGAGATTGTTCTGCTCGAACTCTTGTCAAGATCTTGTCGAAACGGTGCTGTGATTGGCGATCCGCTGATTCCGCTTCCGCGAAATACGCTCCATGGGACAGCACCCTGAGTTTTCACCCTGATGTCGCTAGTATCGCCATTATAGAGTTATTCTTCTATCATCTGTTACTTATACATGTTCTGTGATCTGCCATTTTCTTGGATTCTTCTGCCGTTTCCTTTTTCTGCCATTTACGTACGGTCTGTTATCGGGATTGGGTTTTTTGAGTAATTTTAACATAATGGTAAGTCAATTCTTTTCAATATGATGTTTATTTGATAAAATAGATTATAATATACAAGAATAATTAATTTGAAATTAACGAGAAAGCAAGATGCTTATTTTTAAGAGAGATTCACTTACCGCGTGGTTAGAACGTATCTTTGGGAAAAATTTGCACATTTTTCCGCTTGTAATTTTAACATTACTTGCCTCTTTGATAGCACATTCTAAAACAACATTCTGTTCTGAAAAGATATTTGACATTTTTTGTTATTTGAAAGAAAAGATTTTTATATTTTAATTTAATTAAACCACAAATTATATGCTTATTAGGAAGAGATAAATAGTAAATAAATTATCTATGATGAAAACTTCAGCTCACTTTGATACAGAGATGAAATGAAAACTTAACCCTGTTGATTCGATCTGAATATAATAGAAAAATAACTCGAAACTTGTAACCTTTGCTCTTATTCTAATACTGATAGCATGCTTTCTTGTAGGGTTTCGTCAAAGTAGTTAAGAATAAGCAGTACTTCAAACGATACCAAGTTAAGTTTAAGAGGCGTCGTGAAGGAAAGACTGATTATTATGCACGTAAGCGGTTAACTATTCAGGACAAGAACAAATATAATACACCTAAATACAGATTGATTGTACGTTTGTCCAACAAGGACATTACATGTCAGGTAATTTGAATAATGTGTTTAAATTTAATCAGATAAATAAAGATTTGATCGATTAACAATATAATGTTTAACGTTTACATAATACATAATTATGATACTGATGCATGTGTATTACATATGGATTTCTTAAGGTTGCCTATTCGAGAATTGAAGGGGACAGGATTGTATGTGCCGCTTACAGCCATGAACTTCCCAAATATGGAGTTAAAGTTGGCCTTACCAATTATGCATCTGCTTACTGCACTGGCTTGCTCTTGGCTAGAAGAGTAAGTCACCTTTTCTCCATTTTTTTTTTTTGTTAAAAATATGTATCATCTGATATGTTGCTAATATGATGACACACTCAGCTCACTTAGACATTTCTTTGAAGAAAATAACGATTGTTCCCTGTTGTATACCCTGATTAGCGAAAACTATCAAATATTTGTATAAAATAATGTTCAGAAGTCAACTATGTTTATTACAATGAAACATGAAATTTGTTTTTGATAGCTTCTCAAGAAGCTAGGATTGGATACCTTATATGTGGGTACTACAGATGTGACTGGTGACGAATATAATGTCGAAGAATTAGATGATGGTCCAGGTGCCTTTAGATGTTATCTAGACACGGGATTAATGCGCACTACGACAGGCGCTCGAGTTTTTGGCGCCATGAAAGGTGCGGTTGATGGTGGTCTCAATATCCCTCATAGGTAATGGAAAACAATTCTATTTTAATATAATTTAATTGTATCAATTTAATGATGTATACTTTAAACATATTTTTCTTATAAAATTAAATTAAATTAAATTATTGTTGAAAATGTCTAATATGTGATATGTTGCTAATATGATGACACACTCAGCTCGCTTTGATGTTTCTATGAAGAAAACACGATTGTTCCCTGTTATGTGTCCTGATTAGCGAAAACTAACAAATATTTGTCAGTGAATTAATTCCAGTCAAATCAATTCTATACATTTGTTTAATAAGACAAATGCACATGGTGATTCATGATTTCATACGCATTGTTTAAATTTTGAAATTTGTTTTTGTTATCTTTGATTTATTGTAATTTTCACATAAAACAAAATAAGATTAGTACCTCAATATTAATTCCGAAAATATTTATCATATCATTAATTTTAATAGTGTTTTAATAACTTTGTTTTGTAGTACCAAGAGATTCCCTGGCTATGATAGTGAATCGAAATCATTCAACGCAGATGTGCATCGACAGCATATATTCGGCCAACATGTCGCAAATTATATGAGAATGTTGGAAGAGGAGGACGATGAAGCTTTCAAGAGGCAGTTCTCGCAATATATCAAGCATGGCATCTCTGCAAACGATGTAAGTGACTGCAATTGTAATTGTAATTGTGAAGATATATCTACATGATTTTAATGTGCATACGTCCAAGTTCAAATTGCTACTTAGATTATTCAAGTCTATGTAGCGTCGTGATTGGACAACAATAATTTTCATTGGTTGTTAATTGTAAATGCATATATTAATGCATTTATTAAAATAAACCCGTGTTACATACATATTATTAAACAAAAGTTGTGTAAACAAAAGTTGAAATAAAATTAAAAATACTTTTAATAGATTGAGAACATATATAAGAAGGCTCATGAAGTCATCCGGGCCAATCCGGAACATACGAAGGTCACGAGAGAGAAACCAGCTATCAAAAAGAGATGGAACCGCGCAAAATTGTCACTGTCTGAGAGGAAAAATCGTGTGGCTCAGAAGAAGGCTTCCTTCCTCAAGACCTTGGAAGAAGCGGAGGTGTAATCGGTTTTCCTTTTGGATCATTGTGATGTATGCCCAGGTGTATACAAATCAATCAAGAATAAAGAAAATTCGATACATCTACGATAAATCTATTAATTACAATTGTGTGCATAATTAATACAAATATTTATTTTTAATAGATTTTAATAGATTATTTTTAATTTATCATCAAGTTATCATCAAGATACAAGTTGACTTTTTAATCAGAAATTTGATTTAATGTAAACTCTAATTTTGTTGTACATCAAAACTTGAGTCATTTTTACACGCATCTGATTTTGCTGTAGAGACCATTATCGAACGTTATAGTTTGCACGAGATCAATTTAGGATCAATCTTGTGTATCTTGCTTTACGCTCCTGATTAATGGCATAGTTTTTACTTTCTCTCGTGCTGTTGAACGACAAACGAATTATTCTTTCTAATTTATTAACTTTACTTTCATAATGTATATACAAAATCTAGATAATATACATAAGGAACGTTTTGCATATTATTAAAAATCCTCGACGTTGATATTATTTCTATAATATAAATTTCAATTATTTTCAATCTAAATTTTTTTCGATAGCGAACATACGACGCATTCATACATCTTCAAGATTCAGCTCAATATGAGATCGAATGTTTGGTGTTCAATATATAATGTGGTGGATAAGCGACATTTATTTAGGATGAAGAGATTGTTTAAATATTTTATACAAGATTTTAACGAAAAAGTGATAATCTGCTGCGAGAACCGGGTAACCGACCTTGTGCATCAAGTAAGCCGTTTTGAATATCCGCCATGGAAGGTACAGTCTTCACTTCGCCACGTGCCGCTAAGCAGGGTGATGATTTCAATAAACGTCGCGCTACTCGATTGATATCATCTTTAGATATCCCATCTAAATAAACATGGTATTTTTTTTTAATAAATATTATTGAAGAAATGGACTTTTGTTATTAAAGAGTTTTGCAGCTTACCAATGGCTTGCATGAAGAATTCAGGCCGTTTTCTGGAGCCAGTCGCTAAAACCTGTCTACCAATGTCTTCGAATACAACGGGCCGTTGTTCCAAATTCATAAGCAACATTGATTGCAATTGCTTTTTAGCTCTCTATACAAAAGATAAAATTTTCTAAAATGTAATCACCGACTAAAATAATAGTAAAAATCAAATTCTAATTTGTAATACAATTCTTAGTATTTCTTAATCTTCTAATTTTATTCTTGCTATGATGTAATTCACATGTCAATATATGTATGTATATTGCATTCTCAACACGTTTCCGCGGAATATTCTCGAGCTCGAGCACTCTCAAAAATATGAATTTGGATTTCAAAAGAACTTGTTTATTCTCAATATAGCGGCTTGTCTAATAACACATTTAACTGTGTTACGGCGTGGCGGCTCAGATCGGAATAATTAATTGTAAAAAGATTACAGTTTGTAAATAATCTCCCATTGCTAGAACACTTTGCGTGCAGTCGACAGTAGCTAGAACCAACTCGAAGCTAAAGGTTGTTTCAGCGAGGGTGCAACAATGTATTATACAGTAGGTGCATTCTGTTTTATGCATGATGCATCATTTATCCTTGTTCACCAAAAAATAAACAAGGATAAATGATGCATTATGCGCATGAAACGGAACGCATCAAGGATATGCCACCAAAAAAGGATGTGATCACTTTTTTATTTTAAACTAAAAGAAATAAATCATAATAAACATTTATCAAATTAAATGGTTCAAATTGAACTCTATTGTAAGTATAATGGTTGCTTACAGAAGCTACCTGTAGTTTCAAAGTTTCGTGAGCGACTACTACCTTTTTATCTTCGGTCCTGCGATGTGGCCAACTTCCGGCTCTCGTATTAGCAATTCATACTGAATATTAGGATTAATAATATAACATGTGTACGTCAAACTCTTTAACACAAGAGTTGCTTTAACGCAAAAACTGGTCACATTACAAGGCCGAAAATGAAAAGATACATGTCGCCCGCAATATTTTAAATACTTTAAATCGAGAAAACTTGTATATGTAAAATATTTACAATAAGTCATACATCATTGTATTCGTTTCAAACAGTGCTGTATAATTTTTATTGTATCGAAATATTTACATTGTAAAAAAATTATGCATTTCTCTCCATTCGTTAATATAGGTAGCTCTTGTAAACAACCACTATAAACAGACTTTAGTTTGAATCATTTAATATATATTTGTTATGATCTTTTATCTTTTCTTTAATTTAAAAGATAAAAAAGGATAGCCACTTTTGTGGTAGAATATTCTGCGCGCGTGCGTGCGTGCGTGTACGTGCATACACATATACATACGATATAATATTAATATTCAATTCAGAGGGTTGATTCTGTATCTTTTAAAAGAGTGAAAATGTGAAAAGTGAGCAGATTTACTAGGATATTTTTATTGGTCAATATCTGGTAAATTTGTTCACTTTTCACATTTTCAATCTTTTAAGATACAAAATCGACCCCCAGAAAGTAAAGTAAAATCGTACCGCTAATTCACCATCCGCGATTCCGCTTGTCATGGTGACCATCTCGTGTACAATTACTTCTACCATATCTTTCACATGAGACGGCGTGCATGAAGCGTGAATACAAAATAAACCAGTGTCTGCATAAGCATGATTATATGCAGTTGCACTGTATAACCAATGATACCTACAACATAAATTTTTCGATATAGTATTCTCGCTAAAGCTTTAGTACAAATATGGATTTATAAATTTATTACTTGCATATCTGATAAATCTTATAGATATAAGCAAATACACACACACACACACATACAAATTCATTTATTTCTTTGAACATTTTAATTATTAGAAATTATTAGAAATAATAGAGAAAGGTATAAAAAGATATATAGAATAATTATTTTATATTATAAATTCTTCTCTTTTTAGATCTGATTAGCATAAAAAACATATTACCTATTCAACACATTGGTGTACAAACGTGTGTACATGCCTTTTCCAGGACCACCAGCGCTAAAACTGCCACCGCCTCCCATCATCATGTTTAGCACGCACATAGCAACAAAATCTGAATCTTGATGAGAGCAACCTTCTAAACCTATAACAACATGTGATAATTCGGGTAAGCCACTGGGTCCCGCGTAAATCGGCACATTGCATTCCTCCTATTAAAAATATAAACAGGTCTTTTATGTCTTTTAATTCAATAGAAGCAAATATTTGATCACGTGGATGACCATACCAAAACATATCCTCCGGTATATTGTGCGATAGACATATCGACAGGATTTGTATTATTTGGCAGAATAAGATTAGGTTGTTCCTCCCAGATAGGTTTTTCATCTACAAAATATCTACATCAAAGGTAATATTATTATTACACGAACAAAAAGATTTAAAAAATGTTGGTAATATTAATATTAATATTGTACATTGTAAAAATAATGCTAAAGTAAATTTAACTTATTTTGGAACATTATCTATAAAATTATATTTTGTTAATTATTTAAATACTTGTAATTATTTATCAATTACTTGTCATAATTTATAGAAAATTTACGGCTATTACTTAGTAACGGCATGGACCAGGTCATCATGTTCAACACCAACTCCAGCAACTACCATTCTATTCGGTACATAATGATTCTTGAGATATGTGTGCAAAGTTTTCCTATCAATTTTTTCGATATTCTTTTCTGGACAGATCTTGGGCAAACCTAATGTGTTCTGTTTATATGCAGCCTACCAATATAACATATCCATATATATATATATTTTTTTTCTTCACAATAAGAAAATACTACACTTGTAATTCTACTAGGATATACTCGGAACTATTATTGTATTATTACTTACAGAATGAATCATGTCCATCAATATGGGTTCTTGTTCCGGTCTGGTATGTAAAGATTCCAATTCAAAGTGCACCGTTTGTTTAGCAATTCGTACCTGGAAAAGATTTAAATTCGGTTCCACACACATACACGGGGTATTTGATAATACTAAAGACCTAGCGTCATGTCTTGCTATGCACTGCCGTTGTTACCGATTAAGTATGATAAATTTTCAATTCATTAAATCTTTCAATTGTCTTTACAGATTTAAAAATCCTTTTCCAGAATTAAAATACAGATTATAACACACTGCGTACGTGAACTAATCTACCGCTATGTTTTACCTTTCCACCGATTTCGCATGCGGACAAAAATTTTTACATACCAACTTTTCAAATGAATTAAACTTTTTTATTAAAACATCTAGGCTCATTCTAAAAACACGATACTATTCTGTAATGTTAACTCTAGAGGAGAAGGTATTTATTTTACATGTACATACAAGGTGTAAAATTTTTATTTAAGCGAATATTGTTACAAGTCAACATCAGAAGCCGATAATTTTACAATTTTTTTTCATTTCTTATGAAATTATTCACGTAAAACAAGCTAGTTCCGCTGTAGAGTTAAAATTAAAGAATACTGTGTTTTTAGAATGAGCCTAGATGCTTTAATAAAAAAGTTTAATTGAAGATTTCGTATGTGAAAATTTTTGTCTGCATGCGAAATCGGTGAAAAGATAAAACATAGAGGTAGATTAGTTCACGTACGCTGTGTTGTCTGTATTTTGATTCTGAAAAAGAATTTTTTAATTTGTAAATGCAATTAAAAGATTAATGAATCTGAAATTAATCCTACTTGATAGCTAAAACAGCACTTTAGGATCCCCTTAACACATTTTCCCAATGCCTTGTTGCACGCCTAGCAACAATAAATGCTAGGCTGTCTCTTCAAGCTGAATGACACAGATTGCAGATTTTTATTAATTAATAATTCTATTTATTGTCATAATTGCAAAACAATAAAGGACTCTTCTACTCCATTTATCCATTTAATCCATTTTACCTACCCAGAACAGATGATACGCTTATTATCATACTCTGTACGCATGTGTGAGTGTGCATATGTATACACATACATATCTTAAAATTTGTTATTAATGCTGCCATAATTTAGCTAAATAACAAGATACAATGATTTCTTATAGAATATTGCATTGTATGTACATACCTCTTCTTCTGTAATTTGAGGCCTTAAGACAATATCACCAAGAACTTGAGTAACTATATCCAATCCGCGACGTTCCGCTGATGCTGCATAGACAAATGTGTCGCGAGATGCTTGACAATCACATATACCGCCATGTTTTTCTAGCGCTAGCATTATCTTATCCTTACTGTCAAACGTGTTTGTAGACTGTAACAAATAATATAAATGTATACATATTTATGATGTATTAGAAATTAAGAGAAATCATTAATCATAAAACATGAACTATTTAAAAAAATTTTAAATCATTAAACAGACGATAACATTATTACATTACAAGTATAGGCTGCAGTCCACTTCACACATAAAGCTAGAAGGAGAAGAAGAACGCTTCAAAGCTTTATTAAAAAGAAAGGGAAGAAAAATGCTTCGAAGCATTTATAGCATCAAGTGGACCGCAGCTATAGATTGACAATTTTTGATATTTGCTTATATGGAGATATTAACAATATACTTAATAAAGGAATCTTACACCAAATGCTAACTTTTCAAGAAAGTGCGAGATACCACTGGGATATGCCACTTCGTATCGCGGACCAGAGTCAATGAGGACTGAAAATCAAAATAATAATATAGCAATCTGGCACTGGTTGATGCAAAAATGAAAAATTGTGCTTAACTCACCACCTATAGTGCAAAACTGCCCGAATCTATTTTCAGATGCAACTTTCAAACCATTTGATAAAACTGTGATCTGCGTAGTTTGATGCTCCTCTTTCGTGGTTGAATAAACAGCTTTTGGAAGATTTGAGATAGGTTCTGACAGTGGTGGAAATGGTGTAACAGTTTTTCTTTGATTTTCATTCAAATCGGGAGGTATTCTTTGAGAGGAGAAGTTACACCTTTGCCAGACACTAAAATATCGCGAGGAGGTGGAACTGGAAAAAAAGAAACATAATTTTTCATCTTTCTAATCTTTTCATGGAATAATCATATAAAATGTATTGCATTTCTATCTTTTCTATTCTTTAAAACAAGATTGAGGTTATACAATTCTATAGCTATTTCATAAAATGATTAGACGTCACGTTAAATACCTTTTTTTAATCGCAATAATTAATGGCTTTTGCAACATTCTCGAAAACATCTTGTCAAAGAGAAGATTTGTAACATGCAAATGTAATTACAGCCAAATTGCTGCAACCGTCAAAAACATAGACATATGAATAGATCATATGTCTATGGTCAAAAATTAATAGTGATGCGCTCGAGACGTGTGTATGTATGTACAATGCAGATACATATATCAAGGAAAAAAAATGGGTGCATCCAGTAGCGCAACCGCTCACTGAGCGGCTAAGTAGCGATTTGATGTGATTGGTTCTTACCGTTAGATCCAACCAATCACGTCAAATTGCTACTTAGTCGTTCAGTGAGCGATTGCGCTACTGGATGCACCTAATGTTTTCGGCGCTGTGAGCGTAGCTCATAAGGTGCGTTCCATTTCATGCATGATGCGCATGATACATCATTTATCCTTTTTGTTCACCAAAAAATAAACAAAGATAAATGATACATTATGGGCATCATGTATGAAACGGAACGCACCAATAGATAGCGTAGCTCTTTCTTTCTTCGACATTGGTTGCGTTCAGCGGAGAACATGGAGGTAGGAATATCAGGAGGGAGCATAAGGGTGACTGCAACCAGTTCCGATTAACCTAATCGTCGATTAATTTCGTTGTGACCAGAATAGCTATTGGTCAATTTCACTGTATAAGCCAATAGCTATTTAGTTACAACGGCGATTAGTTTAATCGGAACTTGGTTGCAGTCAGCCTAAGATACTTTTCATGACGAGGGGGGTGAAGCTACCGCTCAAGATGGCGACCATATTGGAAGGAGAAAGATAACCGCTGAATTTCCATAGACTTATATAATAGACTGCGCGTTCCGTGAGAGAGCTTTGGGGCTAACTAGAAAGAGAGAGCAATAGCGTAAGTAGTTATGTCTCTTTCTAATACGGAGGTGATGGGGACACGAAGAGGAGAAGTTGCTATGCGTCTCCATAGCGATCCCCTCCGTACTCCTCCCCACTCTTTGCGGTGTGCGAGTGAGAGCGCACTACTTACAGACTATCTCTATCCTTTGGTCTTGGCAGAAGCTGGCCCATAAGAACGCGCAGTCTATTATATAAGTCTATGTGAATTTCAGAGGTTATCTTTCTCCTTCCAATATGGTCGCCATCTTGAGTGGTAAACCTTTGTCCTCCCACGTATCAGGCTTCACCCCCGCGCATTTATGCTCCCTCTCCAGGGGTGCGTTCCAAAATTCAATCTTGGTTACTATAATCTATATTCTATAATGTGCGTTACATAAACTATCGTTATATATAATATACTTATACTTACATATTATTGTATTACATATTTATGTATTGATTATACTTACATATTATGGTAACCAAGATTGAATTTTGGAACGCACCCCAGATATTCCTACCTCCATGATGGGAACCAATTAATTTACCTGAACCTAAACCTGAATTTAAAATGTCGACGTGTGACGTGTGTAGTTTTCATCGTTTTCATTGACAGGCGGTAGAAGGCTCGTCAAGAGTAAAGGAAGACATGGAGTATTTTAAAAGCAGTTTAAAATCCGTCTTGGGAACTGCTCCTGCCGGTACACAGCCAACGGGAGCCGATACGGTGAGTAGAATTGATTATTGTTGCATTTATCACACACCGAAGGTTACTTGTCTATGTTTTAATACCATGATAAATACCATACATTTCTGTGAGATTACGCTGCTGCTAATTGTCCGATATAGCCCTCCTCCTGCTCGTAAACTTAACTGCAGATAGTTTACGCAGATGCCGTTTCTTTTATGATATTTGTATGCTGCGAAATAGGTGGAAAGACTGGTAGACAGATTGCAATCTTCTACTCTACTCGACGACAGAAGGGATGCCTGCCGTGCGCTCAAGGCATTGTCTCGCACATATCGCGTGGAAGTGGGTGCTCAAGGAATGGATGCACTGAGGCAGGTGTTGGAGATGGACAGAACAGATAGCGAAATAATCGGTCTGGCCTTGGATACCCTGTGCAACATAACGAATCCCGAAACGTTTGACGAAGAAAGTAAGACTGCATTTCTTTTCGCACAATCAATTTTACGTCTACGTAACTGTTTACTTTGTTATTTCAGTGGATAAACATGGTCCCAAGAACCATATAGGAGAACAGTTTACAGAAATATTCATCAAGCACCCGGACAGCGTTGGTTTGGTACTGATGTTTCTCGAGGAGTTTGACTTTCGTGTCAGGTGGCCAGCGTTAAAGCTACTGACACATTTACTAGCAAACAGATCTAAAGATATTCAGGAGATAATCCTGGTCAGTCCTATGGGTGTCTCCAAGTTAATGGATTTGTTGAGTGACAGCAGAGAAGTCATACGCAATGATGTATGCCAAATTTCGTACTTTTGAACAAATGTTTCTGATATAAGAATTATTTTGTTTACACACGATGTTATTTATATCTGCTATATAGGTCTTGTTGCTACTTATCCAATTAACAAAAGGTAATGCTAACATACAAAAAATAGTGGCATTTGAAAATGCGTTTGATCGCATATTTGATGTTATCGAGCAAGAGGGCAATGCAGATGGTGGTATCGTAGTGGAAGATTGCCTTTTATTGATGTTAAATCTTCTCAGGGGAAACGTTAGTAACCAAAATTTCTTTAAAGAAGGTAATATATTTATCATTGGATTTCTTTAATAATTTTCAGAATTTTTTATTAGTGTTGTAATTTTTATGTCGCAGGTAGCTATATTCAAAAATTGACACCAATGTTCCAAATTCCCAATGAAATGGAGGATAACAATCTTGGTGGATGGAGTCCACAGAAGGTATCCAATGTTCACTGCATGGTACAAGTTGTACGAGCGCTAGTAGCGCCAAGTGCTCCTGCTCAGGTAGTTTAAAAATAATATTGGCGCTATATTGAATTTACAATATTTGTCTATTGTTACTCTTAATTATAATCAAACATTCGCTCGAAGGCAGTCGCAGCTTGTCAACGAACTATGAGAGCATGTGGATTATTACAAGCATTGTGTGATATATTGATGGCTAGCGGAGTGCCGGCAGATATATTAACAGAGACCATTAACACTGTTGCGGAAGTAATAAGAGGGAATGCTAGTAATCAAGAATTTTTAGCGGGTGTTATGGCACCGAGCACTCCTCCAAGGTACACTGATGTATGCTAAGGACGTTTTTTTTCTTTTTCTTTTTATATTGTACATGCGACATATTATTCAGAATAACAAAAAACGATTTAAAATTTACATACAAGTATATTGTAGGCCGGCTATTGTCGTTCTACTGATGTCCATGGTGAACGAAAAACAACCCTTTATACTACGATGTTCAGTATTATATTGCTTCCAATGCTTCCTGTATAAGAACGAAGTGGGGCAGACACAGTTAATTCAGACTTTGTTACCTCAAGGCAACGAAGCACCATCGTTAACTACAGGTTTGTAAGCTTTTTTTTTTATAAAATGTAATAGAACTTCAAATTTTAAACAAATCAGACGTTCCTGTCTGAACTATATGAAATAATGCAAGATTATCGCGCGTATATCTGTTGTTAGGACAGTTGTTGTGTGGTGGACTGTTCTCTATAGATTCTCTGTCAAATTGGTTCTCCGCCGTGGCATTGTCGCACGCCTTGATCGAAAACATAAGCCAGAAGGAACAACTTTTAAGAGTACTTCTCGCAACCAATATCGGGAAACCACCAGTAACGCTTATGCAACAATGCGTTATGTTGTTGCAGCAGGGTAATAAAACGCAGTGTAAATTGGGCCTGCTGATTCTACTTTGTCGATGGACATCGTATTGTCCGCTCGCGGTAAAGTCTTTCCTGGCTATCGACTCTTCAGTAGCATATCTAATAGCTCTTTTGTCATCGCAAGAAAATAATGATGACTTACAAGAGACTTTACTACAGAGTATGTGCGCCTTACTTATCGGTATTTGCGTACATTTTAATGACGACAGTGTACCTACTTATACGAAGGTAAATACTATTGACTAGTATTTGTATTAATGTAGTATATAAAGTGATTAATAACAATCAATTAATCAACATTGGCTCCTGGATTTTGTCTTGTTTTAAAGATTTGATCTTTTTTTTTATATTTCATGTGATTATCTTCAGCCACATCCAAAAACTCTAATTAATAAGGGAGATGTCTATCGGGAGTGTCTTGGGTTATAAAATTAAAAAATCTAAATACAGAATTGAATCCGTCGCTATTATATAGGTTCCTGATTAACAAATCTCTTTGTATTATTTTATAGGAAAAAGTGTGCGATTTAATTGAGAATAGAATAGGTTTGGAAAAGTTTCAAGATGCGATTGGTGGTATCGCTAGACATGAGATATATTCCCGAACATTAAAACATCCACAACCATCAGCCAAAAACCCGTCGGAACTTTTACTCGATCACGAATTTTGCAGATTGCTAAAAAGTTTAGAAGGTACTTGAGTATATTGAAATAAATATCTAAATTTTTTACAATAATAAAAAAAAATTAATATCGTTAGATCTTTTCAAATGGAAATAATTTTTTTTTCCTTCTTTCTAGGTGTTGTAATAAAATCGGTAATAGATGCTAATAATGAACAGCAGAACAAGAATCAGTTATCTGTGATGAATTTATCTGATAATACATTAGTTTCACAATATAAAGATCTTATTAGAGAACAAGATATACAAATCCAAAGATTAAATCAAGCTAATGATTTTCTTATAAAAGAAAAACAAGAATTTGAGGTAATAAGTAATGAGCGAACTTATTTTAGAGAAAAATAAATTTATATAGAATAGATTTTTCAAAAATTTTTAACGTTATCGCAGGCACAGATACAAGAATTTCAATTGACTGTCAGCCATCTACGAGATCAAAATTTGGTTCTTCGAGCTGCACAAACTAACATAGGGAATGGAAAGGAAACAATTGTTTCTAGTAATCTGGATTTGGAAAAAGAATTACAGACGTATAAAACAATAGTTAGAGATTTAGAAAATCGTTTAGCGGAATATACACACATAATGCAACAGCACAATGAGAAGAATAAAGAAAGCAAGGAATCAGAATTGGAATATCAGTTGAAATTGAAGACCGATGAACTTGAGAAATTGAAGAAAGATCAAGAAGATCTTTTAGAACTCTTGACAGATCAAGATAGTAAAATTACACTGTATAAAGAAAGATTAATTGAATTAGGGGATAAGGTATGTTTTATGAAGCTTCTTCATAATACGTAATAAGTAAAATGTCTTCTTTTTTTAGGTTGAATCTGATGAAAGTTCAGGTGAACTTGACACAGATGATCAACCAGAATCGAGTAATTAAGGTGCTTTAATTAACGTTTTTTTATGTTAAATTAATAAGAGCATTCTTATTGCAACTATATTGCCATAAGCAAATTTTTTTCAGATTTTTTAAGAATTTCATTTTATGTATCACAAGTGATGTAAACATATAAAAGAGACTTGCAAATGTACAAATATACATTTACACAACATGTACACAAATACATGCACATAATTGTATAAATAAATATCTAGCCATGTTTTCAGAAACTAAATTATATAAATTCAATATTCAACGAAAAGATATTTTAAGTAAACTCAACTGCAATATTCGAATTCTGTATAATTATATTCTAACATATATATATATGTATATATATATATATATATATATATATATATATATATATATTTGTGTGTGTGTGTGTGTGTGTGTGNTTTTCAAGCATATCTACCACGTCCTTGTGACATAATTAATACTAAAATTGTAAACAAATTAAGTTTTCAAAGCTTGAATACCCTGCAACTAGTTATACATATTTTCCGCCACCGATACAATCGGTTTCTTTTTTTTTATGTGTTACGTTTCGAAAATTTTTGAGGATTATTTGACTAAAACGTTGTAATATATTACGGATAATATAGGCTTAGTAAAATTTTTATCGGAGAAAAAGTTCTGGAACGTAACCCTGATGTGCAAACGTGAACGATACGCCGTATGGCGTAAAGTATTACGTGTTTCTTTATTTGTATGACAAATCGCTCTGTAACATGCGGCAAAATATAATGATGTTTCGCGATTAAAGATAATACGACATTGCTACAGTGTGTACACTTTTCCAAAAGTGTATTATACTTTTAAGATTAGCAAGTTTTTTGTTTTTTATGGATAACAGTGGTGGTTATTTAACGCTGCTGGTACGTGTTAGTGTCCTGTTACAATTACAAATTACTTTCTTCAGATCACCAAGTATCTTGATAATCATCAACTTTACATCTTGAGCGTGTGTATTTAGTTTTTCCCCTGTCTGTTTTCTAAATAGAATTTTTAAAAATGAAAAATCTTCGCAATGTATAAAATTGGTAAAAACGAACTCAGGCATATACGTTACTGAATTCCTTTAATGTTGTGATGCGCATGCGCTAAAAAGCTGCTCCGTGTGTCTAAAGGCTATAACACATTTTAAAACAAATTTCCGTAAGATGTAACAGTAAGTTTCAACCAATCGCGTTGTTTAATTCTTACTGTTATGTATATTACGTACGGTTGATTTAAGCAATGCGATTGGTTGAATCTTACTGTTACATCTTACAGAAATTCGTGTGTTATAGCCTTTAACAGTGCCGTGTAAACGTACCCTGGTTCATGGTTATACATGGTGACGTGAAAGTAACCAACGCATGCGTTCCATAATCGAACTCTCGTCAATCAATCTCGCCATTGCTCACTATGAGCTCAGTGTGAATTGTTGAGTGTTTCTGAGATTCGAAAAAGGTATACATTTTGAGTCGTGGTAACTTTATTTAACTACAATTTAGCTTGCGTAATTTTGCATTAAAACACTCGGTGACTCAATTGTCGAGATGTGAAACTATTGCGATACCATCGTGGTATGATAATTTTTTAGAGACGTATGTACATCTTATTTAGCTGTCGTCCCTCGTTCAAGTTAATTCGCCATTGGTCGTATGGCAAAGTTTGTTTATTACATAATAATAAATTAGTGTTGTTAACTTAGCCTGTGGCGAGATGTTAAGGCTTCCGATCGTGCGGGCCACAAGCCTGGCGGGTGGAAGACACTGCGCCAGTTTTCATACGACGTCCAGCAAATCGCAGCAGGAATTGGTTGAGCTTTTCATCGACGATAAGCCTGTACAAGTGCCACCGGGAACGACAGTTCTGCAGGTTCGCGTCAATATATTTTCTATAGTTTTTCTTCAGTTTGCCTCGCTCGTAGGAAATATCATTTTCGAGGGATATAATTTTTTAATCTTTATACATATATTGTTTCTATATAGATAAGTACATGTAAGATGATACTCGGGAAATCGTTGAAATTGTTATCGTGTAACGAGTAGATAGAATGAAGCGAATTAAACATTGTATTATGAAAGGAAGAGTCCTGTCATTCTTATTAGCGTAACTGAATTAGCGTATAACTGAAAAGAAA
This sequence comes from Tetramorium alpestre, assembly GCA_021460005.1. Lineage (NCBI taxonomy): Eukaryota > Metazoa > Arthropoda > Insecta > Hymenoptera > Formicidae > Tetramorium > Tetramorium alpestre. Next base: position 4,807 of record JAJVSH010000147.1, on the reverse strand, counting down.
TATATATATATATATATATAATATATATTGAAAAAATATATTAATATATATAATTTAATTTAAAAAATATTTTAATATATTGAAAAAAATATATATATATTTTCAAGTGCTCAATAAGTTTGTAAAGTGAACCTGATGTAATTGTAAAAAGACAGATGACATGTGAACTGAAGAAATTGTCGCCAAACATTCCTTTATAGGTATTATTTAACATAATTTGATGTCTCTAACCAGTCTCTAACAAACAATAGAAAGTTATCCAACAAAAATATATATTTATTTAAAATAACTTATTATTCTACCAACTACGATTGTACAATGGGACTGATAGGAACAACATTTGTAAATTCCCATTTTCAGCAGTTTAATATACAGCTCTATAAATACATCTTGATGCTTCTCTTTAAACGTTCCTGTAAATTCTTTTGTCACTGACTGCGGGATGTCATAATATCTAGCCAGTAATATCAAATAACTAGCGGATGAGAATTTTTATCCGATGCAACATTATTGAATGACTTATACTGCACTTTGCCGTTGTTTCATAACCGCTTGAACGCACTTTGCCATGGTTAAAGACGCTCGTGATATTACGTCGGTCATAAAGAACTGATCTAACGTTTTATGTTTGATGTCTACAGGGTCTGATAAGAATGATCCTTCGGACTGTTGCTATATATAACAAAACACAAAGATAATACTGTTATCCTTATCCTTTAAACTTATCCAATCAAGATACAAACCTTGGCTATCTCCAAAGCTTGCGTAAAGAAATTAGCTGGTTCGATATCGCCATATCTGACCAGATGAGGCGCAACCTCTTCGAGCCTGGATCTTACGTCGTTCAGATTGTCATAGGGCAAAGTAATTCCAGCCATCTATAACATAATAAAGATATATAATTTTATATCTTGATTAATTACTTAATCGGAATGTTTAGATGAACAAGACTTTTCTATGCAAATTTATTTACTTCGGAAAGAGCACGAATAATTTTCCAATCTGGACGCGCTAAGCCAGGTGGTGTAATTGCCGCGCATGTTTGCTGGGAACGACCTTCCGTATTAACGTAACTTGCGACTTTTTCAGTGTATGCTGCTCCAGCCAGTACAACATCTGCAATAGCTGCTCCAGTATCACCGTGACTTCCTAGAATCATGACGTTCGAGAATCATAATGAGACGATTTTACTAAAAATTATAGATAATTTGATATTAAAAGCTAAATAAAATTATCAATATTATTTTGGTACATATGTCTTTAATATTGTGTTACATACCTATATAAATGATAAATGTGTTTAGGAAATCTTCCCTTTTAATATTCGCATCATCAGCACCCAAAAGGAATAGAACTTTCGGTTGTTGCTCCTTGATCATTTCTACTGTCGAGCCATAGCCAATATCTAAAGCGGCGACTTGAGATGCATTTGTATGCAATATATTTAAGATCTTCCAATCCTGGGGAGCCTAAGGCAAAATATATAATGAATACAGTTTCTGTAAGATTATCATACAACAATGTCGTTAGTAATTTACTTTTGAGTTATCTCCTAAAGCTTTAGCTAATTCTTGCGCTTCATAGAGAATTTTAGCTCCGTCCTTTCGAGTTAGCTGATCAGCGCCCAAAATAACAAGTGACTTTTTAGCCTCTTTCAAAGTCGCACAGAATGGATGCGAGCCGTTTCGTAATTTCGTTATTACATCGAAAGAGTCTCCCAAGTGCTGAAAAAAGTTACATTCTATAAAATAATCTATATATTGTTATCACAAAATAGATAAGAGTCGACAGTAACAGTACCTCGTGTTGATATGTTAGGTCTACATCCGGGCCAATAAGAGCAATTGTTTGTTCACCGTGTAGGTAGCCCTTCCTCAGACGCGTATTTATTAGTGGTGCTTCATATCTTGGATTTGTACCAATTAATACTACAACATCTGCGTCTTCGATCGCAGCGATAGTGTTATTCAGAAGATAGTTACTTCTGAGATCAATGCCCGAACCGTCATTTGGGAAGCATTGTTCCGTGGCTAGTCCTTCACTGCCCAGTTTGTTCACTAAATCTTTCATAGCGATCAAGGCTTCCGCGTCCACCAATTTTCCAGCAATTGCAGCGCACTTGTCTGCTGGCACATTCACTAGAGATCTAGCAGCTAATTAACATAAAAGATATTACTGAACGATCTGATTATTATGACAAATCTATTAGATATATACGCATAATAACTACTAAACAATTCTAACCAGCGATAAGTGCGTCTTCCCAATCCACAGCTTTTAATTTTCCATCGATCTTCATCATTGGCGTAATGAGTCTTTGCCTTTTGAGTCCGTCGTACGAAAAACGAGCTTTGTCTGAAAGCCATTCTTCGTTCACCTCCTAGAAAAATTATACCATTTATTATTATATTAATAATGTATAATAGAATTATGTACTTTTTATAATTTTTCACTGCAAGTATATTGAAAGCATTTACTTCATTCACTCTTGGTAATATTCTTAGGACTTCTCCAGTTCTGTGAGAGATAACTATATTGCTACCAACGGCATCGTGAACGTCAATACTATCGGTACGACGTGTCTCCCATGGACGAGCGACAAACGCATACGGCTTGCTGGTTAGTGCACCCACTGGACAGAGATCGATGATATTGCCAGACAATTCTGATAAGAACATTTTCTCAACATATGTCCCCACCTTTCAAATCATAATCGTATAAATGTTAAAAAATAACATCATACAATAGAGTATGAAATATGTAATTTAGGCTAAATATTTCAAGAAATTCTAAAATTCTCATCATAGTCGCTTACACGACAAGAAATTAAAAGGAATCAATTAATCTTTTTTTTTCCTAATTGAAATGTGCAATAAATAAGCAAATAATTATAATTCAAATAGATGTGAAATATTAAATTTACCAGCATATCATTGCCACGACCTGTGGTTCCCAAATCGTCGATACCAGCTACTTCCGAAGCGAATCGAATGCATCTTGTGCAATGTATACAACGCGTCATAACTGTCTTGATTAACGGCCCCATGTCCTTATCTTCCACTGCCCTTTTCCCAGAGAAGTTAATATCGACAAACCTACTCCTGTCGGTTCCGAAAGCCATACTTTGGTCCTGTAAGTCGCACTCGCCGCCTTGATCGCAGATTGGACAGTCCAGTGGATGATTGACCAACAAAAATTCCATAACACCTTCGCGGGCTTTCCGTGTCAGGTCGGAATTGGTTTTCACTCTCCAACCTTTCATCACTGGCATAGCGCACGCAGCAACCGGCTGATAAGACAAGTTTAAAACAGATACAGTCAATTAACTGTCGAGACACCTTATCTTTTTGACCGATTGTATATACCTTGACTTGCTTCTCTATTTCAACAAGACACATCCTGCAATTTCCAGCTACGGCAAGACGTTCATGATAACAGAATCTTGGTATCTCAACGCCTAGTTTGGCAGCCGCCTGGAGGAAAAATTTTCTCACATAAATATTATCAACCATTATCATTTATTTGAAATTATAAGCTTTGCTTAAAAAGTAATCCCTCATATTTTTTTCTGTTAATAATAAAGATAGAAAAATGAAATTTTACATACAAATATAAAGTTCCTCGTGTTTATGGAACTATGGAACTGCAGCAGACAGCACAGCTATAATGAAATGTTAAAATATTGTCTGTTTACGACTTGCGTTACAAACAATAGCTATAATTCTATTCTTGATTGTGAAGAAGAAAACTGGTGAACATTCGCAATATTTGTGTATTCTGTGAAAAAGTTGTACAGTTGACAAGAACACTGTTGATTGCTTGAAAAATTAAAAAGCACAGCTGATCATGCAGTTCCTACTTTCTACTTCTTTAAACTTCAAGTGAGTCCAGTGATAAACAATGCTCCAATCAACTTCATAACTTCTATACACAGCACACAAACGTTTGTGAATGTTCATCGCAGTTTCCTTTTCTGTAACCAAGAATTCAATTACAATTCGTTGTTTGTAATATGAGTCATAAAGAGACACCATTTTAACAATTCATTATAGCTGTGCTATCTGTTGAAATATTGTACAATTTCATACAAATACAGAAAACTTCAAATTTTTAGTACATAAAATTTTACTTTTCCATCTTTATTATTGGCTGAGAAAAAAAATGTGCAGCATTACTTTCCGAGTAATGTATAATTTATATATAGAAGTGAGATAAAGTCTTTTATGTTGAAAATAAAAATATCTTTTACATTAAGTAAAAATGTTAGTTTTACAATAGAGATATTACGCCCACAAAGTTTACAATCATTTTGTCTTCATAATAAAATAAATTTACTCGCTGTGTTTGCTGTCTCGATTTTATTATATTCTTACAAAGCATATTAACGACAATGAAAAATAAAATAAACGTTATACTGCACAAGAAACTCATTATTTATATATGTAATACAAAAGGAATATGCATATATTAATTTTTGAAAAATATTATAAAGCTCTATTCAACTAATCTATCAATTCAACTAATTGTCCATCTCAACAATATGTTTCCAAAATTATGATCTTCAATAATAATCGATTCTTTCAAAAATTATTATAAATACACTTTCTAACATTAATAACTACAACTATTTTTTATGAATTCCAGGTAAATTTCTTTCATATAAATAACCGTCAAGATCTTTCAATAATATAAATGAGCTATGCCAAATTTTCAACTTCTTTACATTTATTTTTACAAATCCAAAAATATATATTATTTATTTTGAGCTATTGTATATGTATATGTATATATATATATTTCTTATTAT
>JAJVSH010000146.1:378126-449040 GCA_021460005.1 Tetramorium alpestre | reverse complement strand
TTATTATATAAATTGCTCTCCTTTTAAAGAAATTATAGTTTTGTAGTCTTTTCGTTAATAACATTAAAATAATTTTATACAAGTTGGCACTTTTCCAACATCGCACGAGATAATAAAAATAAATAAGTTACACAGACTTTATATTTTGTATAAGTTTTTGATTACGATTAACGTTAAAACTGCTGCAATCTGTTTTATCACAAAATATAAAAATATCCATAATGGAGAGAAAACTAAAGAAGCTAGTTTGCATTGACATACTGATCTTGATAGAATGTTCTCTTTGATCACAAACATTATCTTATTAACAAGAATATTCTAGTAGTCATCGCTATAATATTCACTACACATTCTTAGGACTAAAACTGCATCTGCAAATTCCCTCTGCATTTGCAGAGAAGCGTTACTGACAGCGATAGCGTTATTAACAGCCGTGTCATAGATAAGGAAATGTAATATTCTTTCACATGTGTACGTTCTTTAGATATCAAACTTCCACGAGTGCTTTATATCCAGAGTCCATAATTATAATTTTTGACTTTGCGTGAAGCAGCACACGTAAGCGTCCTTTCAGTCCACAAACCACAAGTGACGATTTTAATATCGTTTATTTACTTTATTGTTAACTTCTATATTTTTTCCACCTTTCTGCACGATGGAAATTATCGGAATTCCTTTCTCTTCTTCGGACAATAACTTTTCATGAAATTCTCACTTTCGACAAGTGTTCTTCGCTAATCATTTCGATGTGCATCGTCTAGTACATTAAATCCATGTTGGGTCGATTGAGGTCTTCACAAAAGTTCTCGAATTAGAAATTTGTACAAACCTACAGTCAAAGAGTGATTTGTGCTCGGTATCTAATTCGAGAGACGACGTTCTCCCGCGATGAATGGACGTCAGATAACGAGTTTAAGTCGCCCATGTAACGCGCCAGCTCCGAGCCGGTAAACTCGGTCTCATCGAGGTCCTGATGGAATTGCTAATCGTATTGGTGCTCTCAATACTCGGATGATTCGGAAATCGTGGCATCGCAATGACGTTTTCCGATTTCGATTTCATCGGGCTGGTCGATGAGTTCTTCCGATGCTACGCGAAAAATCCTTTCGTGCCGAGGCCCAATCTCTCCGTGAGGATTCCTGTTAGAAATACCAAAGTATTAAAAATATATTTTCTCTTTTGTCGGATTATATGAATTAATAAGTGTTAATGCGAGAAACTCTTGCAGTGGATAAATGCAAAAGTGTCTGTTTTTTGAAAACGGAAGTATATTTCGTACAAATACGTTTGACTTTTGATTTTTGACTTTGAAATAAATTTGCTTTTTAATGATGAACATTTTGATCATAAAAGAATATGTATGCATATAAAAATTATAATATATTTAGAAATATATATTATACTTTTCATATAACAATAACTTTTCCTAACACTGTTTTACAATTTTGTTCTTATGAATGAAAACATTACAAAGCGATAAGAATCTGCTTCAAAACAGGCGTGCACTTATCGCTTTATTTTTATTNTAGGTATATTTAAAACTTTTAATATATGTATATTTAATATTCTTCAAGGCATTTCAATACGACGAAATAAAAGTATTTTAAATCATTATTTTTATTTTCGTCGGATTTTATACGAGAATAATGTACGTGCATGTATTTCGTAATTAGTATCTCGATCTCATGAGAAAATAAGATACAAGCAACCTTTTCTTCATCAGTGCTACATGCAACCTCCATGCGTGCGCTTTATCAGACGTATTCTGTTAGATATAATTTTGTGCGTGTGTAAATTTCTCCATAATCTTTCCTGACAAGAAGACCTACGACCCCAACCGGGTACTCCCAAATTACATTGCAACTCAACGCTCAGTCATTCTCGATCAGCTCTACATCGGTTGCCAGATACTCGATTTCACGTCGTTTTAGATCAGATTACAGATTGGAAGGTAACGAGGATTTGTATCTCCTTTATTTCGTAATTTCCCAGCCCTATTCTATTCTTTATTACTTGTTGAGCTCATCCAAAAATTTATTACATCTTTGTTTAAAATATATTTTGATATATGCGCGCGGAAAACCTTGATCCAAGTAATAATTTGATACTTGTGATACTATTACACAATTTTCCATTTGTTGCTCATTAAATATTGAATAGAGACAGAATGATTGGCAAGAGAAACATATTCAACAGAGTACTAGAATATCATAGAGAAATAATAGGTGTGTGTCGTTTATCTCTGTGCTCCAAGAATATTGGAGCATTAATACTTTATGAATATTTCGTATATGTATTATATCAGACGCAATAAATATTTTATATTATACACATAAAAAATATAATATTTAAACATTTTATTAACATTCAAACATTTTGTAAACAGTCTTCTCGTCTACTCGTATTACATATATGCATACGGAACATTTGGAATTCGAATGGTACATTTCATGAATATTTAACGCTATGTGAACTGCTTTTAGAATAAATACACGGAATAAGTTTATACAAATTAATATTTTTAAAAATTATCTGTTTATTTTTAAAAGAATGCAAAAGCGACTGTCTTACTAATGCAATTACGTCAAATATTAAATTTGATTTATTCAAGTCAAATATTACATTTTTAATTTTGTACTTTTAATCTTCATAGTCAACGATAAATAATTGTTTGAAGAAGATTTAAAATTAAAGTTGAAGCTAATATCGATTTACTGCGAGTTTCTTAAATAATATAATATATAAATGTAATGTTGCGTGAATATTAATAATTTAGCGCTGATATTAGTACACGGTAAAAAAACAATATGGTTGATCCATGTAGAAATCTAGTTGCCAACCAGATTCAATAATAAAATTTATTTTATTATTAAATCTGGAATAACTAATTATGTGTTTGCTCCAACTACAGAGCAATGGCTGAATGACTTTTATTGCAAAAGTTATGATGCATAGTTGCTTCGATCAAACTGTTTCGTAATACTGCAACTACGAATGTTTTAATAGCTACTACACCATTTAATTATAGTTTGTAGGTTATTGTAAAAAAAAACCGCGCAAGACTGGAATTGAACTCGAGCCCGCGACATGATAGTCTTCGACCTTATTGTTAGTATCTCGGCTACGCTGTCTTCTTGCAAATTAATCTGACAGAACTGTACATACATAAATAACATTATATATTTTTATTAACTGTTATTAACCCAGTGAGAAATGATTGGTCGAATCGACATTGAATCGATGTTTTTTGCGTCGAAAAGGCATCAATTCGATGTCAATTCGATATTTTTTTGATTATCATTTCTCATTGAAAAGTAAACATATAATTAGATTATATTACCAACTGTCAGATAAGCAAAAATGTCTTTAGAGACGTCCTTAATGCATTGTCTACAATAGCAGTAAGAGTAGTGGATTAAAGCTGTAAGACATCTGAATAAATCGTCGTTTCCGGCTAATAAGGCGTAGAGTAAGGCCGTAAACGAAATGGTTCAATCCCATATCAATATGGAATTAAACCATTTCGTTTATGGCCTTACTCTACGCCTTATTAGCCGGAACCGACGGTTTACTCAGTCGTCTTTACAGCCTTAATTCACTTACTTATAGATTAGCCTATCTATGTTAAATAATTCCCCAACCAATTTCTGATTGCAACAACTAGATCACGTACATTAACATAGTTGACACACTAAAATAAAAAAGTCATATTAACCATATATATAACTATCACACAAAGATAAGTAGAGTGATGCAGCTATCCGCTTACAACTAAATATTTTTCGTTAGATGTACTACATTTTTTCTCCGTGTATCTTCGATTAGATTTTTCTAAAAAACGAACTTACGAGCTAAATCTTGTTTTATATTAATTTTGATATTTATATAATTTTCAGAATGTCGACATACAAATTAATGTATTTTAACGTTACTGGCCTTGGGGAGTCAATTAGGTTTATGTTAAATCATTTAGGCATCAAATTCGAGGATGTTAGATTCAGCTTCGATGATTGGCCAAAGTATAAATCAAGTATGTTTATTTCATGTGTAATTATGTTGAAATTACGAAATGATATATTATAATTTTAATCTTCCAACCAAATAAGAAACGATTAAAATTTATTTTGTTAATTTCGCAATTATCATTTTATTTTTAATTATCATTTTATATAATTGCGTTTTTATCGTAAACGTATATAAAACAAATAATCTAATGGTATTTTTACAAAATATAGATATGCCCATGGGACAAGTGCCGGTCTTGGAAATCGATGGTAAGCAATATCATCAATCCAGGGCCATCGGTCGTTTTCTCGCGAAGAAAGGCAAATTATATGGATCCGACGATCTCGAGGCCATGGAGATCGATGCTACTGTTGATTCTATAGACGATTTAAAACAGGGTAAAAATGCTGATAATTAGCAAACGCGAGGGGATGACAAGTCGTTTATATAATCATTAAAACAACATAATTATGACTTTGAATCATGACTTTGTAATTGTCGACGAGATTAGTTAATATGACGCATACACGTTGCGCATATGCAAACCGAAATACAGACAGATTTAATTAATATTAATGTTGCAAAGTACTCTGCATAAGGTAGCCTTTTGAAGTCAACAAGCCATATTTCATAAATGATTGTGGCTCACTGTCATTATCGCTCTTCTTGCGACGTTTCACAACGGGAGCTTTGTATCTCTGTGCAAAAACTCTAAAGCAGATTAATTTTTGTAGCTCTATCCAATTATTATTGGCAACAAGACCCCGCAGTCAAAGAGGAACTCAAGGAGATTGCCTTCGAAAAATTGCCCGTCTATCTTGACAAATTCGAGGCTCAAGTTAAAAAGAATGATGGATACTTCGTGGGTGGCGTGGTAATAATTTTTAATTTCTTTTCAAAGTAACTGTTTCCTGTCTTGTTAATTATCGTTTTTACAAAAAGTCAAAAATATATTTCTGTTTTAGTTATCGTGGGCAGATTTTCTGTGGGCTGCATACTGTGATTATCTGAGTTTGATGTTGGCCGGCGATCCGAACAAGGATCATCCCGAATTGAAAAAGCTAGTGGAGGAAGTTCACGCTTTGCCCAACGTTAAAGCTTATCTCGAGAAACGACCCAAGACCAGTATTGGGAAAAAATTGAAATAAATTCAATAGAAATATTAATTTAAAAAATGTAGCTCTAATAATAAGAAATACTATTTGAAATAAATATTTTGTGTAGTTTATATAAAAAGAGCAAATAGTATTTGACATTTAAATTTACATTTACTTAAAGATATTTATGTTACATTTTATATATGCAATGTTTCTAAAAAAATGAGTTACATTTATGAAATATTTACTGTTTGTTATTTTTGTCTTACTATTTTCTGTTGTGTTCTGTAATAAAATAAAAAATAATATATGAAATAAAAACAATAGAAAATACAGAGAACTTATTTGCACATATATCAAAATGTACAATAAATATCTTACTTTAAGTAAATGTAAATTCAAATGTCAAATACTATTTGCTTTTTTTTTATGTACTACACAAAATATTTAATTCAAATAGTATTTTTTATAAATTCATTCTTTAATTATATATTGTTTTAACTATTTTTTATTTTAATTAATTAAGTATTTTCCTCAGCATTGTTCAAGACTCAATTGTAAATAAAACGAAATTTATAATTTCATGCTCTTCCTTTGATTTATTTTTTGTTCGCGATATTGTTCTTTAGTAATTATTCGCTTTCGAGATTTTTTGTAAAAAAAATAATGTGTAATGCGTTACTTCCGGATAGCTTTAACCAGTTTTTCTGCACTTTAACAACAACTGATATTCAATAATAAGTGAAATAGGATCGATTATATATACACAATTAAATAGAAAGGAAGGCGATTTTCAATCCTGGCTTAATATTAATATTATTTTTACACTTTGACTTTTGTACACTTTTTTTAGAAAGGTTTGAATCTTAAGTGGAATTTAGGTTTGAATCTTAACTGGAATTACATTTTTCATAATTCTTTATAGTATTAGCTTATTAGCATCAAGTTGATTATCAATTTAAGTATGCTGATTTACTGTTCTAAAAAAAACTGTGACAAATAATTGGTGCTCAATTTACAAATTTGGAAAAAGTATATAAAATTCATACAGAAATGTTATAAGACTACCAAAATCCAATCCAGATCTAAAACAACTAATTGTTTAATAATAAATAACTATTATTACGTAATAAATGTCAAAAGGAAATAAAATCTTTTCCATTCAATAAAAATATATTCTTCTTATTTTTAATTCTCTCTTATTTGTTTGAAAATGTTCCGCATTATTAAGCAAATTCGTATATTTATAGATAACATATATCTACAATAATATATTGGATGTGTTATAAATAATATAAAATTTTTTTATCTTGATTTTTTACTATTAGTGCAGTCATCAATAGCAGTTTCTTTTAAACTGAAGTAATAAATATACTTTTTATGTATGGCAAACAGTCATTTTCGTTTTTACAAACTGTAGACATGCCCATGACAACTGCTGATTCTGGAGATTGATGGTAAAACATACCATCAGTTCAAGGCTATCATCCGCTTTATCGCTAAGAAAGGTAATATATACGGGTCCGATAAATTTAAGATTATGGAGATTTATACCACAGTCAATTCTATCGAAGATATAAGATAAGGTAAAAAATAAGTCGGGGACGAACGCGATGAATAACCAATTGGCATTATGTAATTGAAAACAGCTGGTTCAGAATTTTCAATATCTTCACGATAACGGGAGATTTGATTAATTAATATGCACATTATATGCATAAAAATCGAGTGAGGAATTTCAATGTTATCGTTACAAAATACTATATCGTAAAAGAACGGAAACTATTTAGAGTCAACAAATTGCGCACTTCCTGGACAATTGTCGCATGCCGTAACGCTATTGCTTAGTGTATAGCGAAAATGACTCTCTGCCTATGTGCGACGCAAAACCTTCAACTCAGATTTATTTTAGTAGCTTCGAGTGTCTACCACTGGAAATAATATCCCGCTTTGAAAGCAAAACTCGAGAATACCAAGGATGATAGGGATTAAAATATCTAATGCAATAAAATGAATAAAATGCAATAAAATGGATAAAATGCAATCTAATGCAATAAAATGGATAAAATATCTAATAGTAATTTATAAAAATTAAAAACTTTTTGATATAAAGTTTGTGAAATGATAAAGGTTGATAATGTGCATGTATTTATTATATTAAGTGCATTATTTTGAAATGGACGATTGTTATATTTTTATTTAGCAAATTATATATATATATATATATTTAGCAAATACAGCTGTCGTTTATGTAAACAGATTCACTGTTCAGGCATATTTATTGTCTGTAAAATAAAGTTAAAAATATTCACTATCATCGTAATGATATACATATAAAAATAAATGCTAAAATTATTTCGAGGTTGCGCATATTTTGCATAATAAGTACATCGATGGTATCAATAATATCAATAAGTATCGTAAGTATCTTTTAGATATTTTCAGAAATATTTTTCAATGCAATTTTTCATATATGCTTTAGAAATATATTGCATTTCTAATCCAAATAATTTTTTATTTTTAATTTTTATATATTTTATATATTCTACTCTAATTGATAAATAGATCAATTTCTTAGAGAAAAATTATTATATAAATTGCTCTCCTTTTAAAGAAATTATAGTTTTATAGTCTTTTCGTTAATGACATTAAAATAATTTTATACAAGTTGGCACTTTTCCAACATCGCATGAGATAATAAAAATAAATAAATTACACAGACTTTATATTTTGTATAAGTTTTTGATTACAATTAACGTTAAAACTGCTGCAATCTGTTTTATCACAAAATATAAAAATATCCACGATGGAGAGAAAACTAAAGAAGCTAGTTTGCATTGACATACTGATCTTGATAGAATGTTCTCTTTGATCACATCAAACATTATCTTATTAACGAGAATATTCTAATAGTCATCACTATAATATTCACTACACATTCTTAGGAACGCTAAAACTGCATCTGCAAATTCCCTCCGCATTTGCAGAGAAGACTAGCGTTATTAACAGCCGTGCTATAGATAGGGAAATATAATGTTCTCCCGCATGCGTACGTACTTTAGATAACATCCACGAGTGCTTTATATCCAGTGTCCATAATCATAATTTCTGATTTGGCTCTTTGCAAAGAGCAGCACACGTAAGCGTTCCTTTCAGTTCACAAACCACAAGTGATGATTTTAATATCGTTTATTTACTTTATCGTTAACTTCTATATTTTCCACCTTTCTGCACGATAGAAATTATCGGAATTCCTTTCTCTTCTTCGGACTTGTTCGGACGTAACTCTTCGTGAAATTCTAACTTTCAACAAGTGTTTCACGCTAATCATTTCGATGTGCATCGTACAGTATATTAAATCTATGTTGGCCTCGATTGCGGTCTTCACAAAAGCTCTCGAATTAGAAGTTTGTAGAAACCTACAGTCAAAGAGTGATTTGTGCTCGGTATCTAATTCGAGAGACGGCGTTCTCCCGCGATAAACGGACGTCAGGTAACGAGTTCGAAGTTTAACTCGCCCATGTAACGCGCCAACTCCGATCCGGTGAACTCGGTCTCGTCGAGATCTTGAAGGCTGGAATTGCTAATCGTGTTGGTGCTCTCAATACTCGGATGACTCGGAAATCGTGGCATCGCAATGACGTTTTCCGGTTTCGATTTCATCGGGCTAGTCGATGAGTTCTTCCGATGCTGCGCGAAAAATCCTTTCGTGCCGAGGCCCAATCTCTCCGTGAGGATTCCTGCTAGAAATACCAAAGTATTAGAAATATATTTTCTATTGTGGCGGATTATATGAATAAGAGTTAATGCGAAAAACTCTTGCAGTTACTTTTGACTTTTTACTTTGAAATAAATTTGCTTTATATGCATGCATTTAAAAATTATAATATATTTAGAAGTATATATCATATTTTTTATATAACAATAACTTTTTCTAACCTGTTTTACAATTTTGTTCTTATGAATGAAAACATTACAAAGCGATAAGAATCTGTTTTAAAACAATAGATATGCACTTATCGCTTCATTTTTTATTATAGGTATATTAAAAATTTTTAATATATGTATATTTAATATTCCTCAAGGCATTTCGATACGACAAAATAAAAGTATTTTAAATCATTATTTTTATTTTCGTCGGATTTTATATGAGAATAATGTTGCATCGTGCATGTTTTTCTAGGAGAAGGTTTCTCACTTAATTCGGCAAATCCTGCGTCATTAATTTATGACAGTTTCCAAATTAATTAATGTCGCGAAACGCAAATGTACACAAACGCTACCTAAAGTGACACCCTTTGGGGACCTATGAATTCTCAATAGACATTCATTCGCGTTATTGTTGCCCTCGTTGTTCAAGCCTTGCTTGCTTAATGATGTCACCGTAGTAAGTTGACTGCAATCGGAGTCCCTGGAGACTCTTCTAGTATAATCTCGAGAGCCTACGGTTTCTCTGAGCGTAGTCGCAATGTTAGGTCGCCCTTCTCGCTCCTTCTGTGATTTCGCGAGTCCGTTCGGCTCGCAGGAATTTGCTTTCGTCAGTGCGATATGCGTTAGTCGTTGCTGTTCGTCGCTGACGGATATCGAGGGTGAGTGCTGGGCATCGTCGAATCGATGCCTCATCGATCTCTGATACCGTGATAAACTGCTGTAAGTTGGCTGTCGACGATTGCTCTTGTGAGACGTAAACTTCCTGCAATATTTAGGCAGCATCGACTGAAAGAAAAGGCAAAATAAAATTACGAAAAATTTTTTAATATTCTTGCAACGAATTTTGATTGTCACGAATGTTTTGTCGATAATGTTAGAGAAAATAAAATTCATAGTTAAAAATTTACAGAATTTGTAAAAGCTAAAAGATATTATATTTATTTTATAAATATATTTAAATATGAAAAATGCGAGAAGTACTAAAAAATATTGAGATTAATATGTAATAAAATATAAATATATTTAATTACATTAATTAACTATATATGACTTTATATAAAACATACATAACTATATTTTTTAAAAATATTTTTTAATCGAATGTTACATTAAATTTATTGTTCCAATTTTTGCGAGTAATGTAAGCGATCGATGTAATTTGGCTTAGACATCGTCAGTGGAAAATAAAGCGATTCAAACCAGTTCTCCGAAACAACTCACCTTGAAAGCCTCTCTGAACTTGTTAGACATGATATTGTAGAGAAGCGGATTCACAGTAGTGGATAAATAGTAGAATATTCCCGACACGTATGTGAGTACGGTATAGATTATAACCATGGTATCTTCTGGCACAGATTGCTTTGAGTTGTTCTGAGCGTACACGGCCAGCAGCCTCTGAGCGTGAAACGGCGCCCAACAGATGAAAAAGGCTACTACCACCGCGACTGTAAAGATATTAAATTTATTGAATCGGAAACTGGTGAGAAAGTACAGTGGGGCGAAATTTCACTGATTTTTTACATGCAAAATAGAGTTTGAAGCAAAATAATTTCTACAAGATAAAATTAACTCTAATTAGAAACATCGAAATGAACTCTAATTAGAAACATTTTCATTTCAGATTACAACAGCTGTAAGATATACGCGCGTCGTTAGTGTCGGTGTCCAAATTGTAGGTGATTTCTTACAGTTAATAGGATAAGAAATCATCCATTTTCAGGGATGAGATGCGAATAAATCCGCTGCGATTTATGATTCCCGCAATCGAGAATACGACGTGTAACAATGCGGGTTCATCGTGGAGACCATTTGCCTTCATTTAATACCACTCCAGGTCACCTTTCGCAATTTCATTACTCCGCACCAAGAAAATGAACATTTATTACATCACACTATTCACCTTATTGCGGAACATTGCAGTCTTCGAGAGACAGTCAATCTTCAAAGATTGGTAAAATCGAAAAATCTCGAGATTAATATTTTAACTTTCTCTTTTAAAATATGACTTAGAATAGCACATATATAAAAATTAAATATATCAAGTTAAAAAATCATAAAAGATCCATTTCTCAAGATTAAAGTACATTGAAGAAATTTTTAATAATATGCACAAGGTACAGATAAGAGGAAAAACGTTTCATTAAATAAAGTCAATAAAATTTAGGAAATGTAATTTTCTTGAATAAAAACAATTTACTTTTGCTATGATGGGTTTAAAATTTCCTCGCAATTAATTTCGATTTCCAAATTACCCAAGCTGAGTTCGAGTTCTCTTATTACATGAATATCTTTTGTGTTTGATTTTTCTCCTTCGTTTTTATATCCCTCGGCAAATGATAAAGGATAAATTTCAATCTAAAGATATCACTCCTTTCAAATATTTCTAGTGAAAAAAAATGAAAAATAAAAAATTCAGAAAGATCGTCAAGAGACCATAAACATTCTAAACACTGAATTCAGTCGACCATAAAGACGTTTGAATACGCGAGTGAGATTAATGGATCCCTTTGTAACTAATGCTATAATGATAAATGATCATTACGGCTTTATAACCCATAATTAATCAACACTAACCAAATGTAATTTGGAAGGTTAGAAATATTATAGAAGCCAAAGATATATGTCCCTCTCTATTTTGTCTCGCGAGTATGACAATATATTATAACGTTACCCGCTATTACTTCTATATCTGAGAAGC
Source organism: Tetramorium alpestre (assembly GCA_021460005.1). Lineage (NCBI taxonomy): Eukaryota > Metazoa > Arthropoda > Insecta > Hymenoptera > Formicidae > Tetramorium > Tetramorium alpestre. The sequence continues at coordinate 437,310 of JAJVSH010000146.1, read as the reverse complement.
AAAAGCGAAAAAATCTAAATCTTGATCTTGGCAATATGAGTCTGCAATTTCGCAGACGTATCGTTGAAAGAGGTCTTTAAAAAAAGCTTTAAGAAAGGCTTTACGCGAAATAACTGGGATGTTTTAAAAGAATCGTGAACGATCGCAGGCGTGAATACAGAGCGTTAAAGACGCTTTCGTCATCCTTTCGTGAATATTTTATATTGAAACCTGAATTTGGCAAGGGTAAAAATGTATATAAAAAGAGCAACTTTGCCCGCGCGTCCTCAAGCGAATATTAAAGGATGAGGGATGTGACGGTTGCCGAAAAGCGAATGAGTTATATAGAGCGAAATAATATTTCGAAATCTAACACAAATTTCGGTGTAGTAATGGAAAAGCTTAAAACACACTAAGAAAATAAATTTAAGTCTTTTCGAGGCTCGGCGGACGCAGCTATAACTCAAATATATTCAATTTAAAATCCGAACCTTAATTTACGGAATTATTTTCATGATTAAGTAATTTAAAAGAATTCAGTATTTGAAGAAATACTTGGTTCTCTCTTCTTTTCTTAGAAAATAGTTCCAATATTTTAATTGAGATAAAAAATTAGTAATGAAAGATAAATGATCATGATTCATTAAGATTCTAATTAACAGACATAATTCGCTTTATTTTACATTGCATGAAGAACGAAGATTATTCAAATATTTAAAAAATGTTAAGAATTGTTCGCTTTTTTCAGCCAGAATTAAAAAAATGTTTATAACATTTTAAGTGGCGTTTTTAAATTTTGAGAACTTGAAATGAAAAAACTGCCATCTTTTAATATCTTTGAAGAAACGATTCACAATTTCTGGAAAAATTCACGATAACTAACTCGTCCCAATTTGTAGGGTATTGCGATCGTAAATACGCGTTTCTGGTCGACGTGAAATCGAAAACACAAATGAATCATTGGTGCGTCAATTCGAAATATCGTTTCGTTACAGTTTTTCGTAATGGCGGAAAACGTTCGACGGAAATTCGGAGGGATGTGTTTTTTTCTTTCTTTTTTTTTTTGCCGCTAGAAAACCGATTTTACCACGCGCGTTGTCGACAAACGAGATTCGCCCACATCCTCGACAGTATGAAGGTCGACATTTTTATTTCGATTATCGCTTCGGCTGAGGCATCTAGCCATCGCGAGAACGAAGATAAGCGATCCCGTTGCGATCGTAAATTCACCGGGCGAATCGCATCGGAAGTTTCTCGTTTTTGAATTCGTATGGCTGGCAGATACCACATTGATTTAGACGTTTAAACATGACGATACTATGCAAAATGAAAATGCGTCAGTGCGACATCTTTTATTAAATTTCTTATTGCTTTTCATGTCAATTTAATATATATGGACATTCATTTGCTCTGAAATATTTTTGTTATTGCCATATATGTTAAATGTTATACACATTTGCTACATATATAATATGCCGTTGCTACAAATGTGCAACTTATATAAATGTGCAACGTAACGGAAAATGATTGAGTAAAAGCGACGGGCAGCTCTCGTGATTCATAAAATTCATTCGTTCATTTTTGTTTGATTAATAAACGTTTCTTTATTTTAGCGCATGAGCGCGGATTTTAAAATTTGCCGCTTTAAACGTGCGTGCATGTGATTTCTGTTATGTAAATATTAGTAAACGTGCCGTGTGCCGATAAAATTGTTCGAATTATTATCGAAAATTCGATAATAATTCGAACAATTATTGCGATCGTTTCCTCATTAATAGGACAGTGATGCGCGTACATACATTAAAATAATGAAATTTTTGCCTGTTAGTTTGTTGCATGACCAAACAATTATAATTCTTAAAAGAGCGATTTTAAGACGTCGATATATCTTAATTTTTAATATATACATAATATTGGAATTATGTTGCACTAATTTCAAATTTATATACATTTATATTTTCAAATATATATAATTTCATATATGTATCCGTAACTTTTGATTATATTTCTTAATACGATCATTTCTCAAATTAGAAATATTGCGAAAGTTCGCAGACTCGAGATGAACAATATCTCCCTGCGACTTTTAGGAGCAGCCGAATTCAGCGTACCTCCCCCATACGCTTCGTTTCATATCCAATGGACCGTTTGATAACACGAAAATTTCATTACGAAGATAACCACGACCTAAATAACTTTTCAAAACCAATCAAACGTATCTTCCCTGCTTCCATCGTCGTGGAACGCGGAGGCGTGATCTCCGGCTTCGATCGACCCGGAAGAAAGAAAAACATAGGCGCATGTGTAGAAAGTAAACTTTTCTTTTCTTCGGAGAACACGCATTATCCCTGCTCGAAGGGAGAAATCTTTGGCATGCCGAAAAGAGAGATGAGGTAATTTACCGGAATGCGCTTAATAAAACGCTCCTCTCTGAGCCAGATTGATAAATCGATGTGAATAACGATCGAGACGGCAAATGGATGATCGTTACCACGATGAGGCGTTTTGGGATATCGAGAAATCGAAAGTAAGAGCGGAAACATCGTTTAGGTATTTTTAGGCACACGAACCCTCTGTTGCCGTGATCATCTGACTAACATAATAATGGTTTAGGGTGGGATGTGCGTGGATTCCGAGGCTTTACAGTATTTTTATACAACGAGGGTCTATAAGAATGCGACTAACTATGATTTCGAAGCCGATATTTTTTCGTATGTTTTTTTTCTTCATTAAGCTCGAGGTATACTCCATGTGTGTGTGGAGTATATCTTCGTTTTGCTAAGAGGAGCCTAAATAAAGCTTCTTGCTGTGAGATTTGTAAGAGGTTTGTGTTACCAGTAGTAACACTGCTATTTCCGACGACATGTTTGAATGAAACTCTTGCATAAGAGTTAGACTTACATAAGTGTCAAGAATATGACCCTAATGTCCACTTCTACCAATGTAAGTTAACTTTAATTTCGATTTAATTTACTTCTTGTCTTTTTCTAGTTATAAGAATTAGAGAAGGCTAAAACATAAGTTAAAGTTGATCTATGTTGGTAGAAGTAGACATGAGTCAGATAACAGTTTCATGCTCAATTATTCAATTGTCTTGGATATGTTATAGTCGCTTTTAAATTTTTCACTGGCGTGGAAAATTATCGTCTCTGTACAAGTATAAAGTACAGAGATTTCAGAGCAGCTTATTCTCGATTCACGTTCTTTAAGAAGTAAAGGCTTAAAACGTTCGGCATATCGCGCGCTTTACGAGCGATAAATTACAACCAGGAAGATCTACAATCTGTCATCATAAATCAGAGTAAATTTGGATGCGATCTATGATCACGTGGAAGCATCGATACTTTGGGGGATTACTCGAGTCTTACGTAAGTCAATTGGTCGGAAAATAGATTAGAATCGCCTCGGTTAGCTCGAGCAAAGGTACACAACCGGCCGTTCATCAAAATGCATCCGTAGATGTATCAATAGCAATCGCATCTGCTTTTGCAAAATCATTTACGTTAAAAACTCTAATATGTATAAAACGTATAATATAAATATAATGTTAATAAATTTTTAATGTTTCAATAAATTCTTTATTATAAAAATACGATATTTTAAGCTTACTGGAAAGTTGTTGTAATGTTATTCCATATTATAAGAAGCGTTAACTCATTGAATTATGAATTGGCTTTTGTTTTTATTCGATATATCTTCCCCTCTACATCGCCCAAATTTGTTTCTCGACGACCTTGAAAGCAAAGTTCGCAAGAAATTCAATAAAGAGACCTCGTCGAAGGTTCGTTGGGGAAGGTCTCAACTCATCGATGCGACCGAGGATGAAATCGGCGTTGTCGTGTGACACCGTGAATGATTAGGAGCGTGACAAGAAGATCAGGTCGTTCATCTATGGCTATTACCATTACAGGCGCGAGCGGAATAATTCTCCGAGTAAGGTCTTAGACGTAAGTCTCCGAGCTCAAGGCCCCTCGTAGCAAGGTGGAAAAGATAAGGGGATAACTCGTGAGAAATGTCAATAATGTTCTTATATACCCTCATATTTCAAATTTCATCACCACGTTGCGACGCCGATTTGATTTTTTTTTTCTTTGTGCTGACGTTAATACTCGCAATCGATTCGCTGGAAATGTGACGGCGCGCTTTCTTATGGGAGATATAACGAGATTGTCGTATACATTTGAATCGGCGAATTACGAATGCTTTATGTCCCGTCCCATTTGGGATTATATATACATTCATTTGAAATCATACTTGAAAAACAGAGTTTTAAAATTGAAAAGTTTAATTTATACTTTTTTAATCTGGAATAATTTTGTAAAGTGAAGAATTCAATTTCAATTTTGTTAAAAAAAAAAACTCTTAAATTCGCCCAAAAAATTTATAATTCTTGAGATAGAAATATGAATGATGTAGTCCTAATACATCAAGACGCCCAAATATTCTTGTTATTCGTTTGACGTCGCGATATATGCTTGATTTGATCCGCTTGATGTGCATGTCCAACCTGATAGCTCCGAAAATATACAGCTATAATATAGTGTAATCGAGTTTGAAATCACTCGGTTGATTTGTCGAGACATGGGCACGGCCGGCTATTTTTGAGATCTCATCGCATTCGAGCTCGTTAATTGTCCTGCTGAAGGAAATAGCGTAGCCTCAAGAGACTTGTCAATGGGGTCTTCCGATAAACGAGTTCGTCAGTCTTATTCGTATCACGGACGAAACCGAATTGTATCGTAAGAATAGCGTGTCGTGGGAGATCTATTACCTGTTCAAGGGTAATGCGGAAACAGCGTAGAAATTTACCTTTTCCGTCAAGACATTCCGAAGTCAATTTGTTAGCAAATTGTCTGACTGCAATATAAATGTAAAATTATTTTAATTCGAAACAAAATTGAAAGGTTTACATATTTATTTCTCCAAAAGTAATTTTTTATCACTATAATTCTTTGAGTAGAAATTTGTTTAAAAAAGGAATTATAATATACGGTTATTTAAACATAAGAAATAAATAAGAAAAATTTTTTTTCAAAAATATAATTATAAATATAGATGTATTTCTTAAGTTATTTATAAAGTTAAAATATGATTTAACTGAAAATTTAAAAATGAAAAAAATCGAGATATTTAGAAAATAGAGCATATATATGTAAGATAAATTTCCTATGATTTTAAATATAAATGTCAGATGTGGTAGAATTCGTAAGGTAATCGAATATAAATAAAGACTTATCATTACGAACGATGATGCTGCGGCGAAAAGAAGAAATATGTGTGAAGTCGTAAAAAGCCGATCAAATGCCTACAATCGCCTTCTCAGAGTCGATATTTCTTTATATATTTATACGGTTTGGTGATGGACCAATATTATGGATTTCTGTTTTGGAAAAGTTCGCGAAGCCAGGCACGTGATACGATAGATCACGTCCCGTCAGAGTCGATAGGAATAATCATTTTCTCTCTCGATATGTTTCTTATTTTTTTTTTAGCAGTTGAGGGTGAATTTAGAAACGGCGGTTTATTCTTATGTAATTCTCATACTTTATCTGAGAAATGGACATACAGATTTTTGCATTTAGTCTGGTAGCAATTAAAGAAAAATAACCGCGCCACAATTTTTTTTAATTACTATGACTTTTATTCGACGTATCCAACCAAATGTCAGAGTTCTGCTCAATATTATACGTAACTCTCGGTGTCAACAAAATTTTGCTTGACATCAAATAATATCACGAAACGCATCATTTATCATCTAGATGTTTATGATGACATAAGTTGTCAAATAATTTGTATTATGATTCTTGTCACGTAAAAAGTAATTGATAAATGCTCGTTAAATGATTTTCAAATCGCAGAAATGCTTAGATATTTATGGAAAACATGCGATATTTATACAGATTTATATTTAATGAACCAGACAGCTTTAAAGTCTCTTAAAGTATCGTTGCAGTTACGGGTTCGCGAAATTATTTATCTGGGCGCAGAAAGGCACTTGCAGCATTACTTGGATATCTACGTTCTTATAAGCAAAGTTCGAATAATTAAGCACGGATTTGTGTGGATATTTCACGAGATTGCTGCAGGAATGTCTGGCTAAGCGTTTTTTAACACGCCAACTTACTTCGGACGGTATACGCTCATTTGAACTTTTCGTGAGAAGAGATCGTCTAACATTTGAATTATTTGCATGTGAAACTGTGCGACCTTACTAACTTCAAACGAATATGTAAAATGTTACATTCATATGTAGAGAATATTTAGGGCCGTCAGGCCAAGTTGAGATAAGTGAACGGAATAATAACAAGAGGTGCCTTCGCTTAGCAGTGAGAGTGCTAATCAGAATGCTGTATCGGAACGAGGGATTCTGAGTTCAAATCCGATCGGACTCCTTTAATTTTTCCGTCGCTTATACATACTAGTATTATCATTAATGCAACTAATTAGTCATGTCACTGTCAAAAAAGTTTGTTTAATTATATCGTCGTATTATAAATTTCTTTGAAAATGTCACAAGTACTTATTCGTAAAACGAATAAGTGACACATTTTAATAACGAATTTCTCTTCGAGTTTAAACTTTTCTTTAAATAAAGCTTTACAAGTTTCCAATTGGAATTCTGTTCAAACTTACTTAAAATCAATTGAAGATTATGATTCTATTATCTGTTTGATTTCTTGTGTGGACTTATCGTTACATTACTTGACCTACTTATTACGGGATGCCCTGCGTATCGCGATTCAAAGTATTCCTCGAGATAGAGCAATTTCTGTAAATTTTTCCGAGAATTATGAGCTTTATTGGATCACTGATTATTGTTCGGCGAATTTGTTGACAGATCTCTCGGTAAAAGAGTCTTTAACGACTTCTCCGACTCGGAATCAAAATAAACTCTACTTCAATCATTTTAAACCGCGTCTTTAAGCGATGCTCGATGCAAGTTGTAATTTCCGACGATCAAAGCGACCGCATCGCTTACCGAGCATGCGAATAACGTTCCTCTGAGCGTTCGTCTTCCCTCTGCTGCTGTCCATGTGATTCAACACACCGGGAACGTGATGTCTCTTACTGACGGTGGTGGTCAGCAGGCTTGAGCGTCGCAGCTTGATGGCAATCAGCACGTACAGCACGGTGATGATCGTCATCGGCAGCACGAAGAACAGAATGGTCGAGATCTCGAAGGCGTGCTCGATTATCGTCCACCGTAGCGTGCATCTGGCGCTGTCCAGATCGACGGTGCCGTTTTCTGCGTGGTCGACGATGATGCCGAACTGAATGGCCTGCGGCACGGCGAGGCAGAGAGCCAACAGCCAGATCGCCACGACAAACTTCACCGCTCGGGATAGCTTCGACATTGTGTGCGAGATGAAGGGATGGCAGATCGCCACGTACCTGAGGAGAAAAAAAAAAATACCAGAAATATTAAAAAAGGTGCAAATATTTTGCTCCCGAAGAGAGATTAAAATCTGCCGAAGGCTTTATCTCGCGGCTCCTCGATGTTTACGCATCCAAAATTGCAACTACAACCGACGGACAGCTGGAGCTTTTCTCCGCATTTTATTTTATCGATCCTCACACCGGACTGGAGTTATAGACATATATATATATATATATATATATATATATATATATATATATATATATATATATATATATATATATATATGTATATGTTTCGGATGAAATACGTTATCGCATGTGACTCGTGAAAAAAAATGAAGGGAAAAATCCCAATACTCGGGATACCGATAGATAAAAATCGAATGATTGGCAGGGTATGGATATAGAGTATGGGATCGGCGAGCATCATATGTTTATGACATTTTATCAGTCAGGTTTGATATATGTGCAATATAATATAATCTTCCGAATCTCACCTCTCGATGGTGAAGGCCGTGATGGTGAGAACGGTAGCGTTGGCTGAAGTCTCCGAAGCGAAGCTCTGGATGACACAGAACGCCTCGCCGAATATGTATGGAAAGTTCGACCATATGTAATACATCTCCGGCGGCAGTCCGAACACGAGTAGCAGCAGATCAGATATCGCCAGGCTGAAGAGGTAGTAATTGGTAGCGGTGTGCATGGACTTGTTGCGCGCGATCACCACGCACGTGGAGATGTTGCCGATCAGGCCGGTGAAAAAGATGACGACGTAGATCACTGTGATCGGTAGTACGATGTACAGGGAGTCCCGTCGATCCCATCCCTCATCACTGAGGAAGGGTGCGGCAATGTTCGAGTAGTTGTCATATTGCGGATCTGCGTGAACGGTCGTGGAATGAAGCTCCTGCAGAGTGCTGTCTTTCGAGAGCTGCCAGGAATCACCAGAGTCTTGAAGAACCCCGGTGAGATTCGCTATCGTTTTCGAAATCATCCTGCTTCTTTTATTCGGATTAGTGAGCGATTATAGCTGTCAAAGGATGACGGTCGGCAGAGATACGCGTTGATTTTGAAGTAGTAGGCAGACTAATGTCTGGCACTTTGTGGCCGAATTTCAAATTGACAGCTCGAAGCAGATATTTCTGCGCTGTAGGTGTCTCTTCTGCTTATATTTGTGCTGCTTTAATTCGCACATAAATATTCTGGGTCATCAGCCGAGGTTGCCACGCGACAGTGATGATTCATTTTACGATATGAAATCGCGATATCTTCTCTGGAGTAGCTGACATTTGTTGAAATCCCGATTTTCTACCGATGTTGGCGGATCTACATCTTGTTGGAAACGTCAATATTTTTTCACGAGTCGAATAGTTCCTCTCGCGATAAAATCCTTCCGCTGTTTACCTTCGTGTTGACCTGAAATTGTAAGTTTTTTTCAAATTTTTTACGACGCTCGATCGACTCATCTGCATTTCGGAGGAACAAATATCGGTCGGTACGATCGTAATCGAGCAATTAAACCTCGAATGTGAAATTATCGCGTTCTCAGTCTTCTGCAGTTATGTCGTAATACATTATAGATGGTACTACGGATGGATGGCGGTTTCCATCATCCGCCGATTAACGAGACGACATTCCGCGTCCTCGCCGACACTTCGATTAATTTCGGTCAATTTGCGCGAGAATTGAAGGGCCGCCTGTAAATTCCTCAATTAGACCGACGTGCAATGTTTGTTCTTCCCACGGCTTGTTTCACGATCGATACAGGTTCTAACGTAAATGTTAGCTGGCGCGTTTAACGCATTTTTAATAACTTGACGTACAGAATAAACTGGCTGTCTGAAACTACACCGCGAATCTGAGATCATCCACGAGAGATCGACTCGACCAATTATCCGTGTCCGTTACACCGATTATACAATGAATTCGCTAATGTAGTCGCTGATGCGGGAATCTGCTTGTGACGTTGGTACGTAAATGCATTATAATAGCTTCATTCATTACGGCGGATCCGCTCTATTTTGCGCGTACGCTGTGCCTTTCATAATGATATCATTAACGCGTAGAATTATTCACGAAATCCGCTAATGAGACGTCTTCAAAAAGATCTTAATAGCATGTGTGATACAATTTCCAGCGGTGAATATGATATGATATTCCTGTTCGTTAACAAATATCCACTTTCCACATTGTCACCATCGTCACCATTGTGTTAACTGTTCTAACAAGGGTATCGCCTTCCGAATATATATGCTGACCTTTTAACGCATCGCCCTTATTCGCGGTCCAGGCGATATACACGCACCGCCACCCATTCAATATTCGAAATATCGTGTTTCCCTAAGTATGATAAATCACCATGGAGAAATACGATAATTCTGCTTATCGAAATAAAATCAAGGTATTAAGTGCAAAAGTGATCCAAGATATATATATAACAAGTTTTTTCAATATATGTATCACGATTTTTTTGTATGACATACTTTCAAAATTAGAATTACTAATAATTAATTTCTATTCAAGTATATTATAATATATCAAGTATAAATTTGAAAAAAAGAAAATAAAAAAGTAGATTGATCAATTTGATTATTTAAATATTGCAAAAATCGTGGAAAATATCTCAGAAAATATATTATTATAAATTTGAATAATTTAAAAAAAAAATCAATCGTGTCGAATGTTTTGATAGTCGTAGTGTCAAATTAAATTATAACAATTTAATTTTATAACATTTCAAGACGCATATATTTTTTACACAATATATGTATAACACTTAGGAGTTATAAAGAATAATTTTGGTAAATGCACCGACTATATTTCCGATCAACAATAAAATTATTTTTAATAATCGATCACTTTCCTCTTAACACTGCTGAACGTATAATTTTGATTTATTATATTTATCTACTATGTAAGATCTCCTAACTAACAATCTTGATTTTATATGCGAATCACGCGAATTCAGTTGCAACCGAGCATTTACGCGCATCGCTTCAACAAAATAAACTAGAACCATCCCGGCCAAAAACCACAAATCGCACATGGCACATCACGTTGCATTCTCGACGGAGTCCTAAACCCGTTCTGTGTCGTCACATCCGTGTAAATTGTTTCCACGCGCGCGCGAATGTAGTCATCACCGCGCTCGTTGGCCTTTACGATGATGTTGTCATTGGCGACGCGGTGCTTTCGTAAACGCCGGACAGAACGGAAACACATGATACTATTTTCAACGCGGATTGTGTTCCCAGCTGACATCAGACGTTGTCTAATTGTCCCCAATGAGTCGTTAACTTCTACATTGTCACACACTATCCGGAAACTAGTACACTTCGCGAAAGTGATACGAGAAATTTTCTCGTCCGTTTTAAGCTTTGTCTCTTCAATCTTCGTGAGTCTCTTGGGCGATTTGTTTGCATTTCGGGGTATTTTGCTAATAAATTCTCCAACATATACTTTGTGCACGCAACTGTCGGTTTTTATTATGTACCGTAATTCTTATTTATAACACTGGACAGTCCTAACAAATTCGGTTTTTCTGCATAATTTTAAAGCAGGCGATCTATAACTTTGCTCTAGTAATTATGCTGACATATCTAAACGCAAGGAGTGCTCTGTCAGCTCAAATAATTTACATTTTAATCATCAAAAGCTATGATTGGTTCACAAATAATGCATATATGAGCTGTCCTACTTGCATCGCATTGAATTTTAATGGAAAATTTCTCAATAAACGCACATTTGATTTTTTATTTTTAGCAAAATTTTCAAATGCCTCCCACGTAAAATGTCCTCCTCGCGAACCACGGCTTTTCTTTATTCTCATACTTTCCGAAGCTATGCAGCAATCTTTTTATTTATCTGACTTAAATTTGTGCGGTCCTTAATTTTTTGGCACGAATTTTCGGAGCGTTGATTTGTCGCTCGGTCAGCAGATCATAGTCTCATTTTATTAAACTCTCAAAGATTTAGAGACTTCCGACACGCTTGAGCTTGTTCTTCTGATAGCTGTGTATGTCGCGTATATTTATCATCGTACTCTTATTCGAGTTTTATTTACGAAACAGCGTGTGTTAAACATTTAAAATAATAACGAAACATCTCGAAATACAATGATCACTCGACGAGGCGTTTTACGACTCATCTCAATCGTGACAAACAAATGCGTAGTTGTGAATCTCGCTGCGTCGCTTTCGATTAAGCTCTTGAGAACCGAATAGTCGCAATCATTCGTTTACGTTACACTCTTATCGAATCGATCGTGAGTCAATTCCGTAACGCTTATTGCGCGAGTTCATTCGTGCGATGTGCGACTCGGCGAATACCGCAAAGTTCAGCGTGGTCTTCTGTCGGAGAAAAATTGTCTACGCGATTAATTTCTCGTACCTTTGTACCTGAAGTATTAGCATATAGCAATAACAATGATTCCCGATTGAAACAATCCGCGACACAATATGCGATATAACGTGTAATGCTCTTTGTTGGGACCACAACAGGCGATCCAGTGCAACGCACAATGATCTTTGTTGGAACAATATGCAATGTTATATTTCCATTAACATACAGAGCTCTTTGTTGGAATAACAGGCTGATATCGATCGGAAAATTAATCCTTCATGGAAGGCGTAAACGGGGAACTCCATCATGGGACCATAATTCAATCTGTCATCAGATACGAGTTGGATTCGCATTATCACCGAACTCGGCGCAAATATGATAGGGAAACGCGAGAATGTGACGTCAATTGACAGCCGTGGATGATAATCGAGAGCGTTAAACCTATTTTCTTGAAGCAAAACATTGGGAAAATGCAGCCCCGACCGATCGATCGCCCCTGATTACGATGATGTTCATGTGAAATTGGCGCAGGCACTTGATAATGTGTACGCATAGCAATTTCCCGTTTCAACCGAGATCAAATGCGACGTAAGAGGCGTTTGGAGATATTATACAAACTTCCCGTAATTTCACGTTACAACAGATCATTTTCGATAAAACGACTTGAACTCTTCATTCTGTAATTTTAAATTTTGCAGTTTTATTTTAATTTTATTTTTGACCGATATAATGTATTCAAAAGTAATATTTTAACAGACATTAAGATTAAGATGATTAGAGAAATAGGAAGTAAAATAAATTTAATTAAAATAATTTTAATTCCGACGAATCTAACTTACTTCCTAATGTAAGCAAACAATAAGCTCAAGAGAAGTCAATCAAATTATTATATCGCATGTTTTAGTGTGTGAGAGTAAAATGATTTGATTAATTATGATGGAACGATTGCGTTTTACAGAATATTTGTTAGAGAACTCTATCTTCAAGGTTAAATAAATCCCGATATTTTAAACATCATTAATCTTTCTAGCAAAATATTTTTAATATTTTCAATATTTTGCACTAGTATCGCTATTAGTAATGAGATAATTTATAAACAAAATAATTAACATTTTAAACGGAAGCACAAAGCTCTTCTTTGAGTCTATATCTGGTTTATAATGGAAAATCAACAAAATGGATCGTGGATATTTGCTATGAAAATATTAAACTTAGCAAGGGAATTTATTGTGAATATCATGAAACTTATTGTAAAATTCCGCATGCTTCAGTCTTATTATTGAAATATTATTGAAAAAGATTTATTGATAAAACAAATTCGCAGACTTTTCCTTCATGTATAAGACAGCAGCTTTTGTAGTAATATCCAATTATTGGAAATGACATCCTTCGCGATTGCAGCTTTTAGTGCCATTGAAACCGTCAAATATCGATAATACGCGCCATCTATTAATAAATTGGAATCTCATATGTGGAAATTGCATTTGCTATAGTAAGTTTACTCACTATTGAGTTATTATCCACATTTTCTCAAATTACGATTATTCGATCTACTGATTTTATTCGATTCATTTGTAATAACAGTTATGACTTGCAAATTCATGTATTTAATTTTAACACGCTGTGATTTGATGCTTACTGTCTATTAGCAAAATTGTAGTGTACACATAAGCGTAATTTTAAATGCAATTGTAAATGATTAGTTTAAAATAAAAGAAATGCCACGCGTTTTGCTTGATAAATACTGACCGCTGCGTCTAGCACACTTTATGCACACTCCGCATTATGCATCAAGTGACGAGGAGGAAACAACAATCTTACGAACGGGAATCGAATAAACTTGACAGAGTAGGAATACAGATAAGCGTACTTGATCGGAAAACAAAGTTATTTATCAAAACGAGCCAAGTTATTTATCATAATGAACAACGATTTTCCTCATTTATCTCTTTAGTAAAATAAAGCAGAATGTTGGATAAACTTAACTTTAACTTCGACTAGTTTCTTAATCTGTTTCTGCAATATCAAGATACATCAGTTTTTTCCTTCTTTTTCTCGCTATACTGATTGTACGTATTTTTGCATGCTCCATTACAATTTCTCATTTTCTATACGAAATTTAAGATAAGAAATTACAGAGACACAATGATCTATTGCGATTCTCTTACCTGTTGCGCGACGAGCAATCGCTGAGAACAGCTCTTTTCGATGATGTATTATCGAAATGTATTATAGATCGACGATGTGACGTGTGTCACCCTTATTTTCCAAAAAAAAGCGACGCGTTTTATATTCAATCCGTCGTTTATCATCGCAAAACATTCGATCGCATAAATCTCGACGACGATCTACTTCGAAACTGGAGCGAACGCGCCCATAGTCAGTCGCATGATGCATACGACGATCATAAATTTTAATCCGGACCCGCACGTCTGGCACGTCACCTGTTGCATCGCGATTTCGCAAATTTCCAGAAGACGATTTTTAAGTGATCGTTCTCGATTGTCGAATACCCCAATTTCACGAATATTTCTCTCGTTATTTATATAATAACAACTTTATTTTATTTTATACTTATAAATCGATTAATATTCTGTAAATGTATTGTATTGTAGGATTGTCAAGCTAAAGTTTTTATAGAAATACGTATATATAAAGATGTTAAAGTTTACTTTAAAATGTATATTATATCTGTATGTACATTTGATTGAAATACATATTATATATTACCTTTAGAAATGCACGCTATGATAGAACAAACTTTCTTGCATCTCTGTTGATTTCTTTGATTCACAATACGTCTTCACTTGTCCGTCCCTGTTCATTTACTGCAATAAAAATAAAATGAGAACGAAGGCCAAACGTTAATCTTGTCAATTTCCCGTGTCGTATGAATCATTGTTTTAAAAATATGTAACATGTATCTTGTCTCTAATAAAGCAACAATACCTTGAACGTCTAACACGTGGGATTCTGTGTATACAATTTTTGGTTTCTATTTTTACTTCAATTTCCTGGATTCGAAGTCCCCCTAGTTATTTGGTTATTAGATATAATAGTTTACCGCGATATATTTTATTTCAACACTTAAATAGTCTTTTTTTCACCGCGGCTATAAAATTAATTTTCTCCACTTATTTGCACAATTTATACGTTTTATAATTATTGATATGTATTTGTTTAATGACTATCAAATTTTTTTCGAAAATTGAAAAGCTCTATATGCTGCATATACGATCGTCCACAGTCTTTGTACTTTGTTTTTTTTTTATTTTCGTTCACTATATTGCGAGATCTCGAACCGTCACATCATGCCGGGGAAAAAGCCGAACTGGATTTGGCGTGGAAATGTCGAATCGCCCTCGAACCTAGCGCGTGCCGAAGACATCCATGGGAGTGGGAGTTTCGCGCCAGCGCGAAGATCTCGACCATCTATTATCTATACATTTGTATCGTATCGTATCACAGTATGAAATTCGATCCACAGGAGTAAAAATATTTTATCTCGAATTACATGTATAAACATAAACATATTATTTATTCCTATATATTAAATTTATACTGTTATAATTAAAAACATAATATTGTTAAAAAT
Source organism: Tetramorium alpestre (assembly GCA_021460005.1). NCBI lineage: Eukaryota > Metazoa > Arthropoda > Insecta > Hymenoptera > Formicidae > Tetramorium > Tetramorium alpestre. Next base: position 422,015 of record JAJVSH010000146.1, on the reverse strand, counting down.
TTAATATCGTATATATTTATTTTATAAAATTTATATGACAAACAAATGCAGCATTGAATTTACAAAAGTAATTTTCAATTATTTAACATTTCGAAAGTATGAATACAAGTTCTGGGATGGTATTTAAATTGTGAATATTTTTTGAAAAAATTTACATAAGTTACAAACGCAATTAATTGTAATTTAATGTAAATTTCATTATAAACATCTAAGAAAAGGGCATTTTGACAGAAAAGTCGTGAAAGTCACCGCAACGCAATCGTACAAATCCTGCGGGCGCTTTAATCGTAAACTTTGGTCCGTAAACACCTGCTGCGTTCGCGAGATCTAAAGTGATGAAGTAAAGGGAAATTTATGGCTAGGATAAAGTTAAGCTCTTTTCGCTGTCACACAAAATTACGTGGACATCTCATTCACTCGAAAACTTCCGCTTTCCCTTGTAATAGCGCTTAATTGCTAATTTCGACGTTTCCTCGATAGCGTAATTTTTCATTAGTGACTTTCCCTCGGTAAGGTCCATTCTTTTGCGTTGCATTGCATGCGGCCAGATAGCTTTTAAAGGAACGCCCTTCGACGTCGCGCACCTTACACTGCTGACCTTTTTTTCCCGTTTAAGTTTACCGTACCTTTCGCACTCGTCGGACTTCCACTTCGATGCAACAAAGTGCATTTTCTGGGTCAATTAAAAACCATTCTCTCCAGGAAATTAAAAGTCATTCGACATTATGCGCATTTATGCGTGAAATATTCACATGAAGTGATGCATTTAAATTCCAAATGTTTTCTCTTTATAATAAATGAGTTTCTCTTTATAATAAGAAATATTGCGAAAGTTTAAAAAGTAATAGCTGTTATATAGCTACATAATGTTTTGAATACGAGCAGAAAAGCAAGAATCTATCTTGAATGCAGAATTCTAAGAAGAATGACTATAAAGTCATTAAAATCAGAAAAATATTGTTATTAATTTCTATTTAAAGGGGAGCTATATTTTAATTTCTTATATATTAAATACGTACGCATAATTGATTTTAATATTATCTATTTGCTGTTTAATTATGAATTTTTTTCGGAATTTCTATCATCCATATCATATATATTCTATCATTCATAGATGTCCATTTTTGTCACGACAATAATTTTTTTCTAAAATTATCTTAAGATATAACATTATAATTTTTCGAATTTTGCCACTCGTAGTGTTTTTAAAAAAATTTGCGGGCAAAGCTTAAATAAATTGTACATCAGCTTTTATGAGATATTTCCGCGACAAAAAATTAATTGCTTCTTTATTAAATTAATTTAAGCGATTAAATTTTTTTACAAGAAAAGCTAGATATCTTGGTAAGTGGATTACATAAAAAGGAAAAAAAATTTATTGATCAAGCTCGAAAAAGACCTCGTAAATTGAAGAGATGCGATATTTGTACAAGTCATACATGCGGCACATCCTACCAATGCAAATTTTATTCGTTCATTCCGCGTGACCCACGTGTACTATCCTATTTTCTCGTTCCTTTCTTGTTATTGTTTCTATTATTCCCCCTCAGTAATAACCACCTGGACTTCCTCCGATTCCCCCTTTATGTACCTCCAGCGCACTATCGTCTATTTGCAGAAGAAAAGACGTAATTCACCCCATATATACTGAATAGAAACTACTCACTTAGCTTAGAGCGTCGACGAAAACTTTTTACAGAAATGGAATTTACACTTTTTTGCGTAGACATATAGACGAAATTAATCAATGGAGATAATTCAGAAAGTTTCTCCTCGATTTTGTAAAGCATATAATTTTATACATTATATAAATTATGTTAATAATACGTAAATTATATGTAAACTATAATGCATAACTGAATTTATCGTTTTAATTACGACGAAAAGTAACATAAATATTTCATGTTTTATTACGTATTATATTAAAATTCAGTTTTGTCAGAATGTTTAATTTGTTAATTGAACAAAAGTAGAAATAAAAAATAGCAGAAATAATTTCGATCTAAACTGATGGAAGTCGTTTACATTTTCGGCGTCGAAATATCGCCACGCCTTGCTGTTTCTTGTTTCGACCTTGCTATCAAATATATGAACTACAGAATAGTAGGAACTACTCGTAAAAATAAAATTCCAGTCCTATGACACTGCGTGACGCTGGCGAGCGATGTGCCATCCCCGTACCATTCATTGCGTCGTAAGAAAATTACGACGGGGACTTGTACTAAAGTTGTAGATACGACATAGTCCCGACAAATGCCAGAATCGCCATCTCCGCATGTGAAATGGCATTTCGCGATGCAGAGAGAAATATATATATAGAACCGTTTATTTTCTTTTCTACACTCCAGTGACGGAGCTTTTACTGCTAGATTGCCCAATATAGCTTTTATAATCGTCACGTACGAACGTAAAAATTTACGCAGTACGATGCAATGTTAAAGTTTAAATGTAGGCGATCGATCGGACTTGGTTAACAGTTTATTAGCACTAATCAACCTAGACAAGGACGTGTTTCAATTGAAATGCATTTCATTTCGGATGAATCCGTAATTTACTCAATCAAGATGAACAGTAAAATACGAAATGGAAGGTAAAATATGGGATGGAATAAAAAATATAAAATAAACGATAAAATTTTTGATGCAAAGAGGAAATCTAGAATAACAATCGCTTGTCATGTAAATAATCCAATTAAATATTTGTAATTAAACAAGAAGTTAATTGACAATTTATTTGCATCCAATTCGAGCGTGCTATCGAACATGTAATATTCAAAAAGTGTAAATTAACATCGCCCATGAAAATGAAATAATAAAGAAAAAAGGAATATCGTTGAAGTGAGAGCTTTGATTTTTATTTCTCACCAGCCATTTTTGTTTCTCACTTAACCAGCCGAACGAAGAATAGCAGAATCTCTGTTTCATGTATTTGTCAATCTTGACAGAAGCCAAATGGAATTATTATCTTTGAGGCAATAATGCGTCTGGAAGCGAAAGGAAGAAATATTGAGGAACGCGGAGAATGTATGTAAACAATTGTGGGTTGAAGTTTGCGATGTCATTTAAGAGTAACTCCAAACGGTGCGTAATAGTAATTTCTTGAGTTCTTTAAAATTTAGAAGGATTTACAAATTTTTTTCTTTTTCTTTTTTATTTTGCATTTTGCGAAGAAAGTTTTTTTTAACTATGTTAAATATTTCAATATTTCAAATTGTATATTTTCAAATCGTTTTGTATGGTTTTGATAAGATAATAATAAGATAACAAAACAAAATGCGTGATTGTCCGCTGAAGATGCTTGAGTATTGTTTTTAAAATGTTATTCGATCGATCATTTTTCATTTATTCATTTCTTGCCATTTAGTAGAATGCTGTTTATTCGGACGCATCGCAAGTATGTTTATTCTGAATTTACTATGTACATATATGTATTTTGAAAATTGAAGTTTACTCGTGACACATCGAGGAAGCTTGTGAATATAATTTGGTTACTTTTGCGGAAGTGTTCGATATTGTATCGCGCAAGACGGCAACTTCACGGGGATTTCATGTAATTACATTAGAGTAATGAAATTTGCGAACATAACAAGACAGATCCCCTTGATCGCTTTAATTAATTTAATTAAACTTCGTTGTTTTGTTATAAGCGCGGTATTATCTGTTAGCTGGAGCTTATTAAGATATTTCTATTTGAACAACGAACTGCAATAAGCGAGAGACGAGGATTGCGATAAATTATTTATTAGCTTCTGTTGCTCTATTTAACGAGGATAGTTTTTGCTCTTATTTTATACTTTAAACATTTATAATTTTAAACCGTCCAATTTGACATAGTCATTAATGGCATGATGAAAGAGCAGATAAACAAAAATAGTAAAATCGAATATATTAGTAGTGGATTATGAAAGTGTAATGTCACATCTTATCGCGTATGATCGTATATCTTATAGCACATACATCGATCAGATATTCTCACTAATTTTGTAAAATAAAAGTCGACCGTCGGAATTTTTTATACGTAGATAATATTTCTTTCATGTAAAGTGCATTCAAATGCGCATTCGCGGTGCCTCTCTTATTGTGAGTGCTTTTAAATGAATTGCGATTTTATTGTGTCGTTCTAATGCTTTCCCCGTCAATTCGACGTCTATTTTCTCCATTTCTTTCTCCGCGATTGTAGCGCATCAATGTAACAACGTGCGCGTATAATGTTTCTTTCATCTTCTTATTAGCGAAGTTTGATCGAAGTTCCGTGGAGTAGATCGTGAGATATTTTTTATGTAGCTCCGAGCAAATTGCACCCCTCGAGGACGGCGCGAAGCTTTATATCGAAACATTATTTTTTTTATATATATAGAGAAGCTATTATTAAGAAGTTACGCATTTTTCTTATGGCGCAACAATTAAGAAACTCTAATTGTAAGCTACTCGAGAGAAGAAGAGGCAGGAAAAAAGAAATTTCTTACGAAGCCTGCCCTAATTTAATTGTTCGTTTACGCAAAATTGTATTTTACATTGGGAAGTGAAAATCATTGGGAGTGAATCCTAATGATTTTAAATTTCTTCTTTCGGCATGAATTGTTAATATTTTTTTTTCGCAATTCAAAATAAAAAAAGCATCCATGGATTCGGTCAATATTTCAAAATAATAGAGAGACTTTTTCGTCGTGTAGGTCGTACAATCCTATCCGCACGGATAAAAATGTGAAACCGTCAAACCGTTTCAGGATAATAACCGTGAACATTGCGAAGACAATCTCGTGGGATTCCCTGAAGATAAGCAGCGACTCGTTCCCTTTTACGGTCACCGAATCGAGCTTCGAGGACCATTGGTCGAATTGTGAGATTATCCGATTGTTGAACTGCATCAGCATGTTCATTGACATGTCCTTTCTTTGTCGATCGTTTGTCGATCTTATCAAAAAGTACAGGTCAGAATTACAGACTGCTGACATAATAATCTGAAAGAATGTTATTAACGATGTTGACTTTTGATACGAAAAGAACTAAAAGTAAAGAGCGGAATCCGTGGAATGAGATCAAATGATGATCCGATTGAGAATTAGCTTGATCGTATATTTTTGCAGGGGATAGCGATGTCGGAGAAGGGCAGACACATTCGCGAATCTAAAAGAAAAGAATCGGTACGTCAGCGAGAATGCAATGAAAAAAATCACAAAATCGCGAGACTGCAAATTAAATAGGAAAAGATTAAGCGAGACAATAGTTTTATTCTACTTACGAACGAAATGAGACATGACAGAAGAGAATCTTGGTGAAGTTTTCTTTGATGATTTGGAATTTGTTTATAAAACACAAAGAAGAGAAAAGTTAATATCAATTGCTCAGTGATATCTTTTTTCTGATATCCTTTCGTCATTTTTCTTATGAATTATCACAATCTTTCCAACCCCCGTGGAGTTTCGATCATGACTTCAAGTGACGCACGAACGCATTCGAAGGGCATTGCGCGCGTAATTGCGACGTCAAAGAAAATCGACGAGAGCTCAGCGCACAGCAGCTGTCAAATTGTAAATTATCACACTACTTTCAACTCGTCATTGTTCGATTCTGTCTGGATATAATTAAGATAAAATTAATAATATAACTTTTAGATGCATTTATTTTATCAGTATTGTTTTTACAATGGCTTAGAGCCGGATATTCAATATGATACGATACACCGATTTCTGTCAATTGTAAAAAGGTTTGATCACATTGCGCTGTTCAAACAGAGGCTTGTCGATAACGTTTAATCGTCTGAATGATTTATTGTGCAACACGCCCAATGTTAATCCAACAACACATGTGCATCCACGTAGATAGGAAAACTATCAAGTTGCATCTGTTTCAGTAAACAAATCGTTGGATAAAGGTACGTACATAAAATATCATTCAATAAAAATATCATTCAATACTAGACGATAAAAACATTTAATACTAGAGGTTAATATGATTCTTCACAATCTGCAGTATTAAATATTTTTACTCAAACTTTAATATTCAAAAAAAGAATCTATTATGAACTATGAGAAAATTCTACTATTTGCATTCTCGCAACTTTCATTTTCTTGTTTTATTCGCTTTTCATTTTCATTAGCTGCTTATAGCTTAAAGACTATTCCTGACATTTTCGCGAAGGAAAAAAATCGATTCCAAATTCGCCAGAGATTCTGCTCCTAATGGTCTATCCGGGACAAAAGGGAGACAATTTTACGTGATCATTTAAACAATTTGTGACATTCGTTCCAATAAAAGACAGATCCTTTTCTTCTACAAGGCAAGCGCCAATCGAGCATGATGATAAACTGACACATTTTTATTGAGTGGAAATGACAGCAAACTCTATTAACGTTTGATAAAATACGACAAATGGAAAAATTGTAGCGTTCAAATTATAAAGATATATGCTGGAATTTAAACAAATATTCTTAACGTTTAATGTTAAAAATATTCCATCTATTAAAATCAGACTTAAATTTTCTTAATTGTGAAAAGTAATTTAAATTAGTATAATTTATGAATTGAGGTATATCGAATAAGATAAATATTCTTTTTCATGAAGGCTTTAAAAGAAGTAATTATTCTATACAAAAAAACGTTACTTTTTTAATTTCCGTAAAATGGAATTTCGCAGTTTTTGCGCGTTTCAGTTGAATAGAAATGTAAGTTGTAATTGCCATTCATTCTTAAACGCGTTAAAAAAGCCATACTGTGTGTAACAATAGTATTTTCATAACAATAAGTATAAGTAGTAAAAATAAAATGTTTTATCGTAGATGACATTATTGGGTAATATGCTGAAGAGAGAAGAAATTTAGTCTCGAAAAAGGAGATCCGATTTGTTTCGTGCAAAGCATCTTAGCTTTCTCAAAATGTAAGTTCTTAATTGAAAAATCGCGTCGCAGGTGGGAGAGACAAATGGTAGACCGCGATAATGGAAAACTTCTTTCACATTTGATATCGACCAGTTCCACCAATCGTAATACGTGAGCTGCAAATGAAAAAATATACGGGAAATACGAGCTGATAAGAGAAACTGAAAAGAGAACTTCAGGATTAGAATTCAGGAGTAGAGATTAGACGAGGAAAGCCCGCGATTACAGAGGCATGGTGTCGAAGTAGAAGAAAAAATTTTGCCAATTATACTTTTTGTTCCGCAAATTAGAAAAAGTGTACATATGCCGTAGATATGGTCCAGTGTGTTCTATTTATTGTTAGCTGCAGGATCTACCGTAGATATGTGATTAGAACTTTTCTCTTTTAATCGAAATTATCATCATTCAATTACATTTTTCCATTCAGATAAATCGTCAGGCACCAATAAATAATTGTCCGCAGATGACAATAGAAACTTTTCTTATTTCTGTGAGTTCACTCAAAGTAAGTGCACTTTTTTGAAAGTTGAAAGAGGAATTCAATATTTTTCGAAAGTAATATTACGGGCTAATATTCTCATTGGACAAGAGAATGGAATTAATTAAATAGTTATATTTCTTAACTGATGATTTAGGCCGTTTCATCTCGATCGTAATTTCAGGTTTCAAGTTATTTTATGGGTTGCGAACTAATTGGAGCTCATAGACGAGTTATTATGTTTCCAGCATCTTCACGGCATGAAGAATTATACGAGATACGAAACAGTTTGTAGTTGAATAAGTAATTAATAAATAATTAAATAATAATTAAAATAATTAAATGTTTAATTAAATAATTCAAATATAATTAGATATTATTAATCAGATTATATTACTAATCAGATTAAATATTATTAGGAAGTGCACAATTTGGAATAATTCGAAAATAATTGATATATATGTCGGATATATAAAAAGTACCTTCTTAAGATGTACCTTTTTAATAAATACACCCATAAAATTAAATATTAATATGAGAAGTACAATACAAAAAAAGAATTTGTAATTTTATAACAAAATAACTATAGTACATCGTAAAAGAATGTCACGCGCGTAATTGTTATAAAAAAATATTTTTCCGCGATATTTCTTCGGCACATAAAAACGCTCGTATCATTTGCATTGGTGCTACATAGCCGCGGCGTATTTGATTAATTGTTTGACCAGAATTTATCGAAATGTCATATTGCTGCAAAAGAATCCCTCCGTTTACGTAATGTTAAACCGATGTACATATGTGCGGCATGTGAAATCTGTTTTGTGTCTCGGATTTGCATATCGTGTTTTTCTCCACTAGTTTCTATTCGGATAATACAAATAATTCTCGATAGCACAAACAGAACGACAAACAATTCATATAGCTTTACACTGCATTTTTCGATAAGTCCTCTCGTATCTCGCAAAAATGTTTTTACAGCCGACCGATGTCTTTCATATCACGAAATACTATCGACAGCTTCCGCACGCGATATTTTCGAGTCATGAACTGAAATGACGAGACAGATTATTTTATTTCTGGATAAAGAAATTGATTTCACGTGCAATCCTGACCGTTACTAGCTGCTCAAATAAATTTTTAAATAAATATATATTTAAGAAATAGAAATATTCTTTCTACTTGTGTAAAAAGATTTTCTGAAAAGTAATATATCATGTAATATGGGGCATGAAATAAGTCACGAGAAACAAATTTGTGCACTGTATCACTGATGAATTAAAAGACTTTTATCATCCCCCTAGATTATTTCACTGACCAATCGAATAGATAAATTGCCAATCGAATGTGTATTAAACCAATTATGAGAAAAATAGAACTTAATATGATTGATCTCACAATAGATTCAACCTTCATGAATTTTCATATATATGTCTTACAATTTTTATATGTCTGACAAACCCAAGATTTACAGCTGGGAAAAAAAATCACCAATTAATAGTATAAACATGCTATATTTAATTACAAAATTATATTTCTATAAAGTTGTATCAAGATTTATAAATGCGTTGCATAAAAGGCATATGCTTTGCGCAAAATGCATATTGATATTTTTGTATTTACCATGTAAATACAACAGTAATTACGTGAGAGACCAGAAGATTTGATCATAATGTAATTTCAGCATATTGAATGCAGTTTCCTTATTTATTGCATCTGGCTACAGTGATTTTTCATAACGTTCTTTGACAGTCAATATACAAAATCACAATTAATTACCTTTATGCTACCGATAATTTCTGACAAAAAAATTAAGGCGTATTATATCAAGATTAAAAACAAATGAATAGTTTTTACGTAAATCGGTACACATTAAGAAAGTCTGTCTTCCTTTTCAGTTATCTTGCATATTGAGTTATTTTTGTCGGTACATTTATGTGTATTAATAATTCCTTTGGTTCTGTCAATGTTTTTCGAGCCAATTTTGAATTTTGTTAATATTTTGATTGACCCATTTAATATTTTTCGTCACTATCTCAAGAGTTTTAGCTCGACTTTCAGCACCGGCACCTGCTTCAGGATATTTCGCGAAGAAAGCCTTTATTTCGTCCAATTTAGTTTGCGTGGAGAAGGAACTTGTAATAGATGGTATAAGTTCACCAAGATATCGATCATTTAACGTGTATCTCTTCACCAGGAATTCCCAGTTCTCGCGCACCCAGTCCCACACCAGCGCTGTACCAACAGGATTCTTCGAAATTTGAGTCAAACATTTCAAGAAATCTTGCGTGCGGATATTTTTCTCATCAAGTGCTTTCTCAATGTACCTAACAAAAGTAGAGGAAATGTATGTATTATTTGCTTTTGAATAAAAAAAAACCTATTTAAAAAATTGTCACTAGTGGATTGATATACTAACTCCTTCAGAATATCAGTGGAATGTATGCCTGCCAATCCCATCATTAGTTTGTTTTTCTCGCTGGGATCGGTCTCGGTTTGGAAAGTTTTGAACATGGCATTCCATTCGTTGTCATTAGAATTGCGTACACCTAACAAAAGATTTTACATTTCATTAGAATTGCTTGATAATCGGATGATATGAGAAGTTGATGATTTCATTAGATAGACTAACCATAATAATAGACCAATTCACGAATATCAGGATGTGGCAGGATGTTTTGTGTCGCCGCTTGCTTGTTGAGTTGTTCGGCTTTGTCCAGGCATTTATGTAAACCCACTGCGCATGCTAATTCGATTACCGCTGGTCGCACTCTCTTATCAATTCCCATGAACGGCACAATGTCATCGGCGGAATCATCGACGGACCATGTTACATCGTCGTAGATAGTCTCTACTAAAGATTTGATGTATTTCTAGAAATGTATTATATACATGTAAAAATGACTTCAACGGAAAGTAATTTGTAATGATTTGATTGATATATTGCCTGTAACTTGACTGCAACTTCTGGATTTGAAGTGGTCAACAGAGTATTTATCGCCATTAATTTCGTTTTTGCAACCTCCCATGGAAGAGCTTCAGACTCCTCGATGAGATACATAATTATATCCAACACGATGTCATATTCGAGTTGAGCGGCATCAGCTAAGCTAAACAAATCGTCCAGGAGATTTGCTCGATCTACTGACGGTATTCTCTGTAATAAAAAAAAGAAGAATAAGAAAAATGAGAAAAGGTAAATAAACCCTCGAACTAATTAGAAAACGAAAATGACAAAGATAATGTATTAATCTGTAAAAGTATAGATTCTAATTTATAATAACTTTTGCATTAAAAAAATTGCATAATTTTACCGTATGGTCAGACTGCAGAAGTTCCTTGTATTTGTTCCATTCCTCATTATAATTAACTCGATAAAAGCCAACTTGACCCGCATTTAATTTGACCCATTTAGTATTGGCATCAAACTCGATCACCACTGTAAAATAGAATTTAACAATAGGAAAAAAATAAAATAACATAGAAATGATTCATACAAAAAATTATAAATTATGAAATCAAAATACGAACCTTGATCCTGATCCTTGTTGAACCAGATAAGAGTGGGTGCGTTGTTTTTATTAGAGATATAAGAGATGGGCACAGTCCATCGATATCTGTAAAATATAATAAAATTTAGAAAATTGCTGATTATTGACTCGAGATAAAATCTAAAAAAATAACTCACCCGTAATCTGATTTTGAGGGATCGGATACTGCGTCTGGATCATCCAGGAATCGTTTCTGGGTTAATATATATTTGTTTCCGGATTTTTTCACGTTAATAACGGGATAGCCGTCTTGTTTCATCCAAGTATCCATTATACCTGTTACGTCCAATTTTTTACCGACCGAATCTTGCAAAACCTTGATGAGATCCGCCGTTTCCGCATTCTGATAGGCGTACTTTTTCAAATAGGTACTAATCGCACCAAAGAAGACATCAGGTCCAAAGAAGTTCTCCATCATGCGAATTATAGACGCTCCCTAAAATAGATAGTAGTTCGAGTAAATAAAAACAAGACAATAAAAAATTACTTACAAGTGCAAAAGCCATTATTAAATAATATTTTATAATCATATACCTTTTTATAAGATATTCCATCAAAGAATGATGAAATGTCGTCTGCATTTTTGACATCATGAACTATAGGATGAGAGCTCAATTTTGAATCGGAAACGAACACCTTCTGCATTATTTCAACAGGAAATTCTTCCATCTAAAAGCAATATTTATATATTATAGATATTTTTTTCTCATATTTTAAATATTTTTATCAATGTTTGATTAGATAATATTACTAACATATCCCTGATTTGGTACAATCTCATCTGAACATTTAGATGCCATGAATGTAGCAAATCCCTCATTGAGCCATAAATCATTCCACCATTTCATGGTAACTAAAAAAAGAATGTGTCTTATATTTTTGTTAACCCCAATTGATGGATATAAAATATTTACCGAGATTTCCAAACCACATATGCGCCAATTCGTGACAGATCACATTAACAACTTCGCGCTTATCTTTGATGGAGTTTTCACCGTCCTTATAAAGAAGTCTTGTTTCTCTATAAGTTACCAATCCCCAATTTTCCATAGCTCCGGACATAAAATCGGGAATAGCAACCATATCTACACAATAAATAAAGTTTATATGTATATACATACATTATATATATATATATATATATGTGTGTGTGTGTGTGTGTGTGTGTGTGTGTGTGTGTGTGTGTGTGTGTGTGTTTGTATGCTTAAAAATAAATCCCTCTGTATGCTTAAAAATAAATCCCTCAAGATCTTTAACTGTGCATGACAAATTTAGTTTTTTTTTCAATTAATAAATACTTTTTCATAAATTTTTGTTGCATATTTACCGAGTTTTGGTAATGGATAATCTATGTTGAATAAGTTTACGTAATATTCAATAGCTTTCACGCCAATATCCACTGCAAAATCTCTTTTCGACTTCGGCTGAATTCTGGTGGTATAGACACCTACTGGAAACTGTCGACCATTTAAACCATTTGCCATCTTAAATGTACCAATAAAATCACTGATAATGTAACAAGCTAGGTATGTCGACATAGATACGGATTTTTTAAACGTCGCTGTTGCTAGACCCCGTTTCGGTGTATTTTCTTGCGTACTCTAAAACAAAATAATTTCTGAATAAACTGTTTAATAATTAAAAAAGGAACAATTAAAAAGTATGAAAAATAATTTATATACTTCTAGATCCATATTGGATAAGGCATTGTAGCAATCACTCATAGGATAAACCAGTTTTATCGAAAATTCTGCCTTAAAATCGGGTTCATCGAAACATGGGAAAGATTGTCTTGCATAAGTTGGCTCAAATTTAGTAGTCGCAATATACCTGTTGATAAAAAAAAATATGTATGGAATACATCATAATTATAGTTATCATAATCATAATTAGAAATCTATCTTGCCTATATCTATAATATCATCAAGTCATCAGAAAAAACTAATTAAATTTATTACAAAGTTCGTGCGTTACTTATTAGTAAAAAATAACATATTTATATTACCTGGTTGAGTTATTATACTGATATGTGCTACGATAGAATCCGCTTATTTTGTTTATAAGGATTCCATCAAATTCGAAGGTTAAGTCATATAATCCGGGTTGAATCTCGTCTTCAGTTGATAACACGAAGATCTCATATGTTGAAGGCTCGGTCATGGAAGAGATATTAATCTCATAGTCTTTTTCTAGACCGTGCGTATGTAATTCAGCATGTTTAATAGTGAGATCGTGTGATTGATGAAGGGCTATGGTTCTTCTCTTGTCCTGGACATCAATAAGGATGGTCACCTTTCCGGAAAACGTGCCTTCTTCAAGGTGAGGATGCAAGAGAAGATCATAATGGATCGGCACGACTTCCCTTGGCAATCTGAAGCTTTCGGGATTAGACATTGTTGTAAATGCCTCTGGTATATTCGAATCTACAAACAGAATTAATATCTGTAATAAGTATCCTTAATTATCTTATACTGTAAACAGCTATTGCGTATCGCGAGATAAATACATATTAGCGCATAATCAATTTTTATTTGTCTGATATTATATTCGATTAATCTCACATGATATAATCAACACAAGAATGAAAAGTCTTCTATTTTCCCACAGTGTAGGTTAAAATTTGACTTTCGATCGCTTGAACTAAAAGTTTTGAGGAGTTATAACCAAATCGGAGCAACGATCGGCTGAAATCTTTTTGAAAAACGATACGTCTCATTATAGATTGTCAGTGATATAATATTTATAGAATGCAAATATGTAAAAATATTTACTCGAGTTGAATTATCGTTTTGTAAGTTACTGCTGTAGAATGCAAAATTGTCGTGTATGAATTTCTTTCCGAGCTGAACATGAATCGGAGCATGATTGAACGCCCGCTTCGATTTAAATATTTTATAAATATACAAACACTGTCTACGTGTCTAATTCATGATTGGACTTTGAACTTCAGAAGCCAAGACTTCTGATATCGTAAGATATCAGATAACAATGCAGTTTACCTGTTCTCTTTAAGCAGAACTCTATCCAGTAAAAATATCTAATGATTTCTAGTAAAATCTAGTTGTAATCTACGCTTCGTTGAACAAGTAATAAATAAATTTATTAATTTTTAAAAATTATTTTCGACAACTAATTACCAGCAAAACTTGAAAACAGTTCTTTTAGCGACATAATCTGTTATATCAGTATCGAATCGACAAATCGGATGAGATTTTTTTTTTATTATTATTTTAAAGAATTATGAAAAAAGCTATCTACCTTGTGATAGATAAATTATGACACGTTTATTTAATAGAGAAAGCTCCAGCAAATTTTGAAATGTTGAGAAAAAATTCTTTTGCTCTTTCTTGAAGAGCTAGAGCTTAAGAAAGCACTTTTTAAATCTACCGCCTTTTAAAGTAATCGTAGTACTCATTCGAGACACGCAAGAGGCTTGTCACTTTGCTGGCTGAGTTGACACAGCACAAACACATTGAGCAAACTTTCATTAAACGCGCTTTTGAATGCGTTGCAACTTGTACTTCGCGAGCGGTTTTGTCACTCCTCTTGCGGAACCTCCATTTTTAAAAGACTCACGTATCTGCGACGTAATTAGTAAGCACGATTATTAACACAGGAGCAGTTTCTGAACCGAGATAAAAATTGCTCCATTTTGTCACTGATAACAGTCGGATCTTTCCGTTCGCTCTCTCACCGTGTCGACCGTAGCTCGCTGCCTCGACGGTGTGGTCCAGCAGAACAACCAACGTCGCCAGGCAGGTGCAAATTAAACTGAGGACAAAGCAAGCGCCGCAGGTAAAGCAGAGGAGTGCGGAGAGGATGTTGCTGCGATGAACTGACTCCGATGTTCCATTGAGGCGATGCGCGCCGCCTTTCGGTCGGCTGTCGACTTTAGTGTTGCCCATTATTGGGGATGCACACGACGAGGGATACCGCGTGATTTAATTGTCTACCCTCTGTCAACTCTCAAAATATTTTACGCGGAGAGTAAAACAGATGATCGATTTTTGGGTACCTGAAAAATCAATAATTATAGAATCAGTGAGACACTTGTCACAAACTGCAAGTATTTGGAATATGAAAAATGAACGTGGAATTTTTAAATTTTTTTAAAATGGATCTTGAATATCGACGACGATGTGTGTAATTTTTTATTTTCAATTACAACTTTGAAAGCGATTAAAATTTTTTCAGCTATTTATCACAAGTCGTGAATCACTCTAAATAGTTTGCTGTTCGTTTAATTTGAATAAAAATTACATTCGAAATAGTTTGCTTCGTAATAGTAAGAATAACAATACGATTAGCCGATTAGATACTCTTCCGTCACGCATAATTGGTAAATATGCATAAATGGTCAAAATGGATCTCCGCATGCTCCAATTTTCTGTGACGCAGGTAGCATCTATACGCTCTTAGTGTAAGCAATAAATGACGGTACAAACTCCTTCAGTGACTTCTTAGAAATAAATTATTGCAGTTAAAAGATACACTGCGCCATACTATAATCCACTATAGTGCACTCGATATGCAAGATAGATTAATTCGTGCTCCACCGCACAGGATGCACACGTGTTGCTTCGCGCGTGCAGGCTCCGATTATTAAACGTGAGACTCTACAGTTTATCATACTAAGAATTATTAGAAAATGCGGATGTTTTCCTAATTGATTGATACCACCGCAATTTCATAAAATAATTTCTCGACTCATTGCACTCAAAATATATTATTACTCTATTTTAAATGCACGTATTTATAAGTGAAATTTTTACCTGATGTTCTCAAGAGAACAAATGTTATCACATTGTCCTTAATGGCAGGACGAATCACATTTTGCAGTTAGTAATTCTAACTTAGTATAGATGAAACGAAGTGTAATAATAAATAATGTATGTACACAACCTACCTTGCTTGCTCGCGCTTTCTAGGACTCGTGACTTTCGTCCTCGGATTACTTCATGCGCGTTACCCGCATATCGAGTGACACGCAATTGTGCGAATATGCAACCTCTCGTAGTGTTTTTATAGCAGATGTTCTTATCTCTGTGCGTCTGGAAAATTCCCGTGCAACATAAAATTTTCCAATCTACTCGATTGAAACAATCCGATTGATTACTTTTAGCACTTGTATCAACTTTCACTTTTTTTTTATTCTTCAACGTCATTTTGAGAGAGATCAAGATGAATAATTTAATGTGCTGATGTCACAAAATTTTTCACCAGACTTAACTTTATAGAAGATAATATTATGAGAGATTAAAAATATTTTTAGAGAGAAAAGATAAAGAATATATAATATAATCGTCGATATATTGTTAGCGCAAGCGATAGATTTTTACAATTTTATCTTTTTCTAATTATTATTGTTTATCTAGTCGAGAAATGGTTCTACAAATATTTATAATTGAAAAGATTTTTGCGAAGAATATTCAAAATAAATTGTAGAACTTTCTATACACTTTTTCTGAAAATTTCCATAAAAAATGTCATTAATTAAAACAGTTTTCTTTTTTACAGAAATAAATTATAAAAAGAAACTACAGTCTCAACGATCAATAATATTATATTTCTTAGAAAGTTTCATTCATTGTTTAACAATAATGCGACGCGATTTATTGTAGATTTTCCTAAGAATCCTTTCAAATTTTAATGATTTTACTGTCACATATTCTTGAAAATAAAAGCAGAGAAAAATATATTGAATATTTCTTATTTTTTTCATTTTTCTCTGAAAATTATATATATAATTATTTTTTACACATACGTTCTCTACGTGCACATGCTTGCTTTCCATGTATTCTTTTCCCACATGATAAATTGAAGTGCAAGAGACACTACACCAAATACAAGAAACACTAATTTTTTAAACACGACATAAGAAAGAGTTTTAAATTAAAAAACTCGTAAACGTCTCTTAGCTAAAGATCTATCATCTAGTTTCACTTCTTGATCTCCTTCTCGCTCGATTATCTGAGACAAACTGCGCGTCTACTGCCTTTGCTGATGGTATACAAGAGCTGATTCTCTAACGAAAATCGTTCTTAATTGGATATGACACAATAATGTCGGCGACACGGCCGACTTGCATTCAAATTCGCAAACAAAATTGACTCGAATTAACCGTCGCGCACGCACACGTTCATTAACATCCGCCGAAATTGATGTAATTAACGATTCCCGGCCACGAGGCGGGGCTAAATAAGTGGAGCGCACCCACACCGTGTTTTCGAAAGTACAATTAGGTATGCTTGATTCATTCAAAGTGTCACATTACAAGATTACATCACATAGGTATATGAACGATTTCATGCGAAATTGGAACATTTTTCTTTAATAGTATTAAAATTTAAATAAATACATATCTTAAAATTATCTACAAGCAATATTATAAAAAAAAACAAAAAATATTCATTTATTTGTTCTTCAATTTGACATAAAATTATCAATATATGAATTGCGACAGTTGCAAAAGTTATTGCGTTACCGATGTATTTCATGCAAGTATGATTATAAATATCATAATCGCAAAAGTATAATTATGACGTAAGATTGCTATGATTGCTAATGAAGTTATTTTGCTTTCTCCTCACTTACAAGATTCGAAATTCTACAATAATTCTCCTACGATTCTACAGATTTTCGTGATAGATTCTCTCGTAGGATTGCGAAAAATATGAATGACTCGTTACGTACATCCGTTGCAAGGATCGTAAAACAGTCACGTCCGACTTTCGGCAAACTGTCGAATGTCTTGCCGAAGCTTATGCACACGCGAGAATGTACCTTTATCGCAAATTGCAAACATGTAACGTATGATATATCAAACGAACGATCCCAAGTACGCAGCACGCGGACAGGGCGAAAATCTAGAAACAACAGAAATTTCATAATACCGGGTTACGTAAATTTGTAAGGATGTCGTAAAGATACGACCTGTTCTAAGAACCCGCGTGATTAAGCAAAGCAATTATTAGCACTTTACGTAGGATACACAATCTGTGCGATCTACGACGAGGGATAAATTGCAATTTCATCACTTTGTTACCTTGTGTTTGTGCCGTGCTCCCTGGAAAGTGAAACGCGAGATGGGACACCGATTCTCGAGTAATAGATAATTAAATCGTAGCAATGCAATTAATGAACCCAGGATTGTGTTGTGTAATAATTGCATCTAGGAGTATGCATATGTATATACATGTACGAAATAGCCGAATTACAATCCTCCCATCGATCCCTGATGCACTGTAAAATAATGACAGCTATGACATGAAAACAGCATCGATTTGGAGTCTGTATCGATAACAATAATTTATTTATATAAATACAGTTTAAATATATACATATATATTTTTTATATATACATATATATTGTTTATATATATATATTATGTATATATATTATTATTTATATATATTATTATATATATATATATCGATATATTGTCTTAGAAAATCTACGTTCGTATGGAACGAGAACGTAACTATAACGAAGCGTCATTCGTTTCGACGTCTTAACTCTCATACATTATTATTAACCATATAATTTCCCCTACACTACGCTTTTAAAATTTACGATTACAAATGGGGTGCCTGGAAAAAGCAATTTGCAATAGAAATATTGGTTATGCTTTGTCTTTTGAAATTTATGCTTAAAGAAGAGGAAAAATGGCCTCTCGCAGGGATCTCGCGTTTGAATCAGTTATAATCGAATTTGTTGAACGGTCGTCTCGGTCGTAGCAGAGGATTCGAAATCATCATAGCAGATAAATAAAATCATACGAATAAATATATGCACGAGAGCACGATCAGTGCAGTCGTGCAAACATTTATGATGATATAGACTCGCAAGAAAAACTTGTTAAAATTATAATGGAGCAAGGAACAAAAAGTATCATGTGTCGGTAGGCGGAGGAAATCTTTAAAAATTTCTACCAAAATTCTTACTGTAGTTTACAAAATTATGAAATTCCTCCAATATTTCTTTCAATATATCAGAAAAACGGAATATAAAGTGGGACACACTTTTAGAATAATCGAAAGTTTCGAGCGAGTTTGTATTACATCAAATTGACGATAATTAAACTTTAACGTTTAAATGGTCCGTCAGTTAGAATTTAAACTGATAATTACAAATTCTTTCGTGAGTTTTACTACTTTAGTTTGTTTCNCTATTTTTGTAAAATTAATTTTATTTATTTATTTGTAAGCAGAATGTTAAGTAATAGATGGTTGATAGAAAAAACTTTGTTTTAAAGGCTGTTTATCGAATCTATTACTGAATATCCTGCATACTTATTATGGAATGCATGTCATCGCGAGCATAAAGATTCACAAAAATTCACGTGACTGTACGACTGTTAAGAAGATTCATTCGCTCGACATTATTTATTTATGTGATAATGATCTCTGCGACACAAGTGCCATTCAATCGTTCAGCGTTCGTTGCAATGACGCTATAATAAATAAGATAATGCGAGTTTTAATTAACCTCGCATAATTAGTCGTACATGTAGTCAAACAATGTCCTTTCGTAACGATCACTTTGCGAAATCGCTATTCAAATTTGCGCGGTCGGACTCGAATCCACGGCAATTATTTACGGAAGACAAACGGAATTCGGGTCCGTGCCGCGCGACATCGAATCGCTTGTTAATTATGTAAGCAACGAACAGCGGTTCGATTACCATCGCGTCACTTACGGAGTTATGTCAGAGCTAATACCCGCTAATCACCGATTTCTAATCGCATCTTTATCCATATATCTCTAAAACATACATTTTATATATTATTGTGCGCAATTTTATGATTAGGACAATTTCGTAATATTTATAATCACATACCATGTATAATATACGCCAAGAATGTTCTTTTTATGACACAAATATGAAAAATTATATTGAAAAATGAAATAAGTTTATAATTATAAGATTCTCTTATTGAAAATATTTCAATAAGATCTCTTATTGAAATAATATCTCTTATTGAAAAATTTTTCATATAATGAATTCATAGTTTTCATTTTCCCATTAAATTAGCCTTGATTCAATATCAATTCTCAATAATCAAAACAAGAAACGCGACTGACATAATACTCGACAGTGAAAGTGACACAATGTCACACGTAAAACCTTTATCGTCATCGTATTGAGACAAATCGATTAAAATATAAATGCCTATTGTTTACGGTTACTTGCAACGATGTTGCTGAAATACAGTTCCATTGTCTACGTGGTCAATAATCATTAAAACTAAATCACTCTTCATATTTTAATCGAATCTTCTCTCATCTTAATGATTTTCGCTTTTTATAAAACGCAACAAAATATTGATTTTTGGCTAATAGTTGGCTAATAACCTAAGATTTATTAAACTGGCTACTTGACATAATAACATTAAAAGTTGATAACGGTTCGTACTCTGTCGCGTCGCAATTATTTCGGAATTGACTTCGAGATATCAAAATAGTTTCGATGTAAACGCGATAAGTCTAAATACATAAACAGTCATTCAAAAGGCCACGAATAAATTTGATTCGTAGGTACGTAATTGATTGTACGATACGCCAGAATATTTTAATCCAGATCGTCATTTGAACATTCCGGATTCGCGAGATCTCGGTTTATTCCCTAACGAGGCCGAGATTTTTCTGACAGATTTATCTCGAATGAAAGACGATATAGTACGCGTCTTTCGCGACCGCGTAATTATAAATCTCTGATTGAAAACATTTCTGATCAATCCTGAAATCTGATCGGTCCGAAAAATTGCTATCGTGTCTTAAGATTCTCCGTCTCTCCGTAGCAAGACGATCGAACTCGCGATGTATTTTAACGGCCGATTTAAAGAGAGGAACAATATAACAATGTACGAGTAATATAATATACAATAAATATTAATTGACGCCGTTAAACATTTGATCACTGTTCTTTGGGCGATTATATCCCTATCCGATGCACAACAAATAATGTCCCTGAATAATTTATACGTGAGATACACACGGTGGCATTTTGCATGTCGATTTTTATGATATTTGTATAAATTTTTTTTAAATTTTGTCTTCATAAAAATGTCACAAAATGAATAATTCACAACGGATTAATAAATTATAAGAAACGAAAAATGTTAATGATATTCAACTTTTTAGGTATTCAGTTTTAGTGCAATTATCAGTTTTTTGTTCAAACAAAGTTTAAAAATTTGTATCAAACAAAGTTGAATACCTAATAATAAAATAAATATAATATTAAAGTTACAAGTACAAATTGAAATTGTTATTGTAAATATGAACTTTAAAAGAATATCTCTATTCAAAGCTAAACAAAAAAAGGAAAATTGTAATCACAGTGGCATCTTAGACGCGTCGTTTCCATCGCATGCACAAAAGCTATTGGAAAGAATAAAATAATTTTATCATTATCGTATTATTGTTGATGCATTGATTGATGACGTAATAAGTATTACACATCTATAAAAGAAGATTGCGCTATCTCACATGATGTAACGACATAAACCTTCAGACATGATCATCGAATTATGAATTTACAATACTAACATAAACCATAAACGTCTGTCGGACATTTCTGCGTAACTCCGACCGAGTGTGATACCACGTACAGAGGTTTTTGAGAAGGGGGGGGGGGGGGAGAACTGAACCTCAGAGTTCAATCGCCCTTGTTGATGATCTCGGCTTCTTGCATATCCTCGGTTGCCATATCGGAGTCGCCCCATCCCCATATAGCCCCCTCGTGCGAATGATGATGCTCATCATGATCGTCCGTTCGCTCATATTTCGAGCCGTCGCCTGTTCGGGCCGCGCGTTTCTTTATCATGCTGTACGCCACGGTCTTCAGATCGTACGCCCATCCGATCCAGACGAAGAAGTCGATGAAGGCGGTGGTGAAGTTGGTGCGATAGTTTCCCAATTCGGCGGCTTTGTAATCCCATGGAAACACATGGTGGTAATTGTGCCAGCCTTCGCCGAAGGCGCCGATGCCGACGCTGTAGCTGTCGGTGGGGCTAATGGTGCTGCGACAAAGATACGAATGCGTTTCTCTTCCGTTTACGCAGGTTTACAATTCGAAATTGACGGTAAAGGCGGATATTTGATGATCACTCACTTGTCGTACGGTTTCATGCCCCAAATGTGGGCCGCGGAATTCACCAGCCAAGTGATATGCAGCGATAGCGTGTATCTGAAAAGGGTGGCGTACCACGCGAACATGGGTTTCTCATTCCAAAAGCGGCACGGTATCCAGGTGGGAAGTAGGAAGCAGAAAACAGGCATCAGGACAATATAGAGCCTGTAACATAAACGGTAATCTTTCTTCAAGGAAGAATGCATAGTAATCACTTGTGAAACTTGGCTGATTAATCTTAGAAAACGATCTCTTCGTCGATGACAAATTAATTGTCGTACCTGCGTTGCCAGACGACGACGGGATCCTTTTCGAGATCGCTCATATCAATCGTGGCTCCCTTGTTAATGACATCCGGGTGTTTGCGGACTATAAGCCAGCCCATGTGCGAGAAAAAGAAACCTCTCTTCGCGTTATGCGGGTCAGCATCCGTGTCCGTAAATTTATGGTGGACCCGATGATCCCTTACCCACTCGTAAATGTGATTCTGCGCGTAAACGCACATTAAATAACAATTATAACAATTCTTTTAGAAAGTTCTCTGTAGAATACACTTTTTATGAGCAATAAATTTGTTTCTATATTTTTAGAGTAATATTTGTTAAATAATATTTTATTTTGCAATATTATTTTAAGCTATATCTGTAAGATAATAATTACGAAAATTTGCAATGATTATTCTTTTTTATTTTTTTTATTTTTAGTTTTTCTTAATGAATAAGTTCGTATAACGGCATTGCCGAGAGACTTACTTGAAAAGCAATGGTCTGTAAAATCATAAGAATAACTCTCATTGGCCATTTCGCTTTGTAAGACCGATGAGCCCACAATCTATGAGCACCTGCAGTAACACCGACAGCTGCGAAAGCCGCGACAAACACACCTGAAAAAATAAATCAAATTTATCAACATAACATCGTGAGATCTTTCGTAAATGAGATACATTCAATTATTATTATTATTATTTTATAGACATCTACAAGTTCAAACTATATTGATATTTACTCTTTACGTTATTCTTTCCCGTAAATTAATCGAGTGTAATTAATGAAACAATGCTTGAGTCTTAAGTCTGAAAAGATATATAAATGAAACGTACTCCAAAGGAACGTATAAAATTGTGCAGCCACTATTAAAATATACAATCCATAAAGTGCACCGAAATGAAGATAGGTAAAAGCTATCATGTTCCTCCAGACAATCTTCCACTGGTACTTAGGCTTCGAGCTTTGTGCCTTTTGGATTGATAATTTTTGCGTCACAGTCTTCTCTGCAGCCGATTTCTTTTGCGACACATCCTGCTGAGACGCTTCGAGAAATAAGGTCGCTGAATTGCCGAACAAATTCGGCGCCATATTGCGGGAATATCTATAACAAGTATTTACAATTCTAAAATTAAACAAAGTTGTACTATATATATATTTGATGACATTTTAAAACATTTACATATATTGAAAAAAGAGAGAAAAAGAGACGGAAGAAATTGACGAAAAATAATAATCTAATAGATAATATTCGCAATTACTGATTAATATAAAAATAATTATAATGTTTAACAAAAAATAGTTATAACAAAATTGAAAATGACAAAAATGTATCAATTAATATTCGACAGCGATCATCAATATTAAATCGATATTAAATTAATGATAATTGTGCTAATCATTTCTGGGTAGGTTCTGAGTAAAGTTCATTCCCAGACAACATAAGATGTCCAAAATATGTCTTATGGACATTTCTAGAACGTAGGAACATTCTTAGAATGTTTTTTGAGATGTCTTTGGAAGATTTGTGCTGTCTGGGTTTATATCTGAATGTATAACGAAATCATTTTGACATTTATCAAAAGTTTAATTTCAATATATATTTTCCTTAATATATTATTTATGCATGCAAATAAATGCAGCATTACTTCTTGCGATATTATTTATGCGGAAATAGAACGTATAAAAAAATCACAAAAATGATTTGCACAACATTTGTATTCTTATGTAAATATTTGTATTCTTATGTAAATTTGAACATAACGAATATAGTTAACCGTTGAACGTTGCACGTCTGCACGTCTCACATTATGAAGATTGCCTTAATTATCATTAATTCATGTTTTAACATGCTAAAATTGCTTGTATCGTCTATAAACCGAAGAATCAGAATCAGCAAAAAGGATAAAAGAATTCCTTTCCGAAGAAACGGACACTGACAGATTCTAAGAACCTTTTGTTATTACGAATATTTAATGTTTATCTCTCCTTTGATTCTTTTGCCATGAAAAAACTCGGCGGAATGGCCATTTCAGCGGCCTCCACTCGTTGTCACGTCGCCGTTAACCAAAGATTCATGATTCTTTGATAATTCTCGACGTACATTATGTATGTCCACGCAACGATCTCGTTATGGCTTTCCAGCACATTACGTGTGGTTAATATGTGCGGCACACGTGTGGAAAGCGTGCAAAAAAAAAGGTAAATTCTCTAAACGTCGCGCTTTCAACACCGAACGAATGTCCGCGGTCTGTCTCGCGGAGGATGATATTCCTGAATTGTGTACGAAGCAAAGTGCCGTCTTCGCACGAGCACGCTGACGTCGACCACATTAACGGCCCTTCACGACGAAGTGGTACGCGATTGCTGCAACAGAGCAGCAGACTCGTAATCGCCTGTGATATTACATTAGCGCGCAATCTTGTTGCGGTTCAGTGAAAAGTGGACTTTTATTTTATTATACGTTTATATTATTATACGTTTATCTTTGTAAAAGCACCGTCACCAATCGTCGAAATGCGTGAGCTTTTATTTTAACATTATATGTCATGTCTTGCGATTCTTTTGAAAAATTATTAAAATTATGTTGCCGTTAAAATGAATAATTTTCATAAAATTTGAATTATAAGTCGTGAATTGGAAGATTTAGACAATAGTGCATTTAAAATTCTTGGTAGTAAAAACGAAAGAAAGTAGGCTTTAAATTGTTGACAGTTACTTTTTAAAACATAGCATAAAATTAAATATAAAAGCAAAATTGCAAAATCACGTGCGTCGACCAAATTCCAGTAGATGCTTCAGAGAATGGATTTAAAATAGGTGCTCATAACTAAACGCACGTTCCTTCTCCTTTACGGCTAATTAGTTACAAAGTAGTCATCCCTCCTCTACGCGTTCTAAGATATGGATGACGACGTGAAGATGATGCGAGTTATGTAGGTGCCCCACTTCTAAATATTCCTTTCTTTCAATGGTCTGCATTCTCTCGACGTCGAGAGTTTACGTATAATTTAACGGAACCTGATTCACGATACTGCTAGTCACATTATAAATCCTACAATTAGATCATCGACACCACGTCGATGTATATACATCAAAGTTTATGTTGTATTCGACATGCGTTTAATGTATAAATTTATTCATAGCGTATCCATTACTCTAAATTATTAACACTCTCTTGACTAAGTTATAATACTTTTAAACAGATCGAAAGTGTATTATGGATCATTTATCGAGAGATGACACTTGCAACACTTGCGATTTAGGTAAGAAATTGACTTGTCTTATTTTCTCATGATTTACAAAATAATTATTATATAGCTTTAATTTTTCTTGTAAACTGTTTGAAGAAAAAAATAAAAGTAAAATATAAATCTTTATAAATTTTTTGTTTTTTTACATAACGTTAGCCTTTTAATAAGTAATTTGCAAACAATAAAAGTATACATCTCGAATTTTTTCGATATTTACTGAATAGTTTGAATAATATTATAATACAATGTAATTTTTTATTTAAATAAAAATAATATTACATCGTCATCTTGAAATATCGCAAATGTTTTACGTTTTTCAGTGCTGAACTTTGTGTCAGAGAAATTTATTATTTAGTATTAATAAGAATGTTAATATCATGGACATTAAATCGTCAAAAAATGAAAGAACAATAATTCTAATGATACATTTCTTTCTGTTTCTTTCTTTCTCTTTCTAGTTATTATAATTATAATCAATAATATTATTGCTGTCAATCTTAGGGAAATATACATATTATTTTACTCTTAGGAAAACATATGTATTATTTTACTTTTAATCTTCGGAATCAGAAATAATATGTATAGAAGTAAAAGTTTAAAGTGCATTGCATTGAAAGTGTTTATGTTGAACAATTATCTGACGAACAGGAAAATCTAATGGAAATCAAACTAAGAATGCACACGCCTTAAACCTGGAAATCAAATCGAATATTTGCATAACGTTGACAGTTAATCAACATAGATGTTTGCAGAACAGAAATGCAACAGAGTATGAGCGAATGCTTGACTTGCGCTAATATTAACTCTTTACCCAGAGTAATCAGGTTGACGTGCTATTTTCAAAGTAGCTTACGCTCTTCTTCTTTAACAGTATGTCATAAATTCTTACTTAACTGTTCAATTTACGGCGTTAGGAGATAGCATAGTTAGGGGAGGCTTTCAAACTTTAGAGAAGAAGCTAGAAGAGAAAGCCGTACAATGAATATTAGTGTTACTCCGGATCTTAATATAAACGAGATAGCTAAGATTAGATCGAAAGAAATTTATCATTCATGTACATGAAGCTTATTATCCGTTACAGAAGCAGTTATAGCTCTTAGTAAAATTCCTTTATAAATCGCGATAGAATTTTAAACGGAATTTTATTTCTAACTTTATATGCCATAAATAAAATATTTAAAGAAACGGCAGATAGACTCTTACAAAGAACATGCCAGCACACATCAAGTCATAAAATTCTATCATAAATTATGGAACTGGGTTTAATTATTGATTAAAGATTATTTTTGAAAATTAAAATTATGCAAATTCGAGACTGCTTGAGTATGTGGATTTCATCAAATAACTATAATTATCTGCTAAATTATCCTGTCTCTTAAATTAATCTTGGATAAATAAAAAAACTGGTTTTTACATCGTTAATTAATATAGGCATTTAATTTTTTGCTAGTTGACATACATATCAAGAACCGTTTTTCTCATTCTCCTCTGATCAAAAGAGAAAAGATCGACGTGACTAAAGGTTAATTACGGATTCACTATAAGTCAGTGGTACAGCTATCTCCTCGTTTTCTGCAACTGTATTACTGTCATGCAAGTGGTAAAGAACGGGTGTGAATAAACCTCGTGAAAGTGCTGTCGAAAACGTACATCATCCTCCATCTCACAATCGGTGCAATTTGAATGAAATTTCACGATAATAAGATGGTTCATAACAAGATTGAAGCAGTTTTGAAGGATTAAAACTACGATTCACGTCTCTTTAATAAAAATATTACAAGTTAAGAACATATTTTGAAATAGGAAATCTTATGCGTTTTATTGATTTTTTACACGGCTAAATATAACCAAATAAGTAAATAAATAAAATAAATAAATAAAATCATACAATTTGGTATGATTAACTCGATAACAGATAACTAAATTTAATTTAAGAAGAGTACATTAAATGTAAAAGGCAAATATACATGTCACGAAAGAACAGGTTCTTTATCTTTTTTTTTTCATGCCCTTACAACTTTTTTCATTTATGAAATGATCGAGATTATTATCGAAACTGGTATCTTTTAATATTTGCAAGGAATCCATTTAAAAAATTGCATTAATATAAAAAATCTATTGTGTATAAAAGTTTAATTTAAGAAAACCATTTAAAATATTCCAAACAGTAAAAAAGAAGAAACTGGATTTATTAGACTTTTATATAGATGTTATTAATAAAAAAATTTAATTTTGTTATACCTATGTCGGCTCCTTAGACACAGTATTAGCTTCAAATTATTTATAATTTTTATAATTAGAATTTATATTTAATTAAATAATTTTCAGAGTTCAGACTTCCTGAATTCCCTTCCGGAACTTTTATATGTATTGTCAGATATGAGATTGATAAGAAGCTTATTCGTTCTGCCTATTTCATATGTATTTTAATAGAGAAGGAAGGTTTTATTCGGGGTGTAATTCTGTTCCGTCCGGTTTGATAATGATCGCCCTATGGTACTATCGGAAATTTGATAATTAATCGATATGCCTCTGTCCATACGTGACAGTATGATACTTTCATAAACTTTTATATGTAGATATATATAATCATATATAGATTATTACATTTTTAAATATAACGTTATGTTAAATAATTTATGTATATAATAATATAATAATAGCATACAATAATCGCAGAATTAATACGCAGAATAAAACGTTAAATACAATCAAAACTAATTCTCGATTGTACAGGCTTCACAGTGCGCCAGAGGATGCACTTACACGTGCGTTTCTCTTCCGGAACGTAGGCTTGGCACGGAGAAGTAAGTCCTAGTAAAAGTGCTTACGGCACTTCAAAACGGTACATGATGTAGTCAGAATACGTCCAAGGCGGAGAAAGGGGACGCCGGTAGAGGGAAGATTAAGAAACGAGAAAGAACATAAATAATGCTACGCTTGAGTAGGAACAGGTTCTCCGGAAAGCAGGCCAATGGCGTCTTTAAGGTCATTGCCAATCGCGGATCGAAATTCCTAGACTCTTATACCTGGAGCGGTACAAGCCATCCACGCGGAATTGTGTAGCGTCTCACGTTTTCAACCGGAATGACAGGTTTCACTATATTCGATAAAGAAATTGCACGAAAAGCTGACCGCGATGAGTGATTTTTACGACCATGGAGAAGAAATTGAAACCTTACATATGAGCACATTTGCCATCGTTTTTCAACAAAAACATAAAAAATGATATTGCGAATAATTCACGTTTCTTACAGAGAAGGAAATATTCGATGAAACAAAACCGATATAATAACTATTGAAATAAATTACTGAGAATTGAAATTTATTTAAATTTAAAATGCAAGAATGATTCCTTTTTTTAATTGCGCGTTAATGTTATCAACGAAAATGAAGTAGGTCGTGCCTCGGATGGATTATCGATGAAAAATGAATCGCACGCTTGTCAATGACCGAAAGAAGTGGAGGATGTTAAAGAGGAACACTGACCTACTAATCCTACAGCACGTGACGTTTTCTCTCGAGATTCAACGCATGCTGCTACACGTAGTGCTTGACAAATAACGTACGACTTTCTTTTGAAGCGAAACGTACGTACTCTTCAATCTGCGATATCGCATCGTGTGCGTATCGCATCCGCATGTCGATTCAACGGCGATTTGTGCAACATAATGATTCAACATATATCCCTTACGATAAGAGTCTTTCAGAAATGATACAAATTTTATTTCCTTTACTTTAGAAAGATGTACCCCTTCGTGTCCTTCGTCGTACATAACATTACGATTACGAGACTACCAATTGCGAAAAGTAACGTAAAAGCTGCAGAATGGAGCCAGTACACATAAGTTACATTTCGAATATATTGTTGCAATTTAGTTTGTTTTAAATAAATTGTCAGAAATGAATTATAGCATTTTTGTCGACATCATGAATTACAGAAATGAAATTATTTTCGAAAATTGAAGATTAGGTTGAATATTTAAATATATTTATAAATATTTTTCAAAACGGATATGATAGAGACTAATATATAATAATGTAAACATGTAAAAATAATGTAATAAAGTTTGATATGATAATAATTACAATTATTTTTTACCACAATGTACAATGCTTTCTTTTCGTGTCAACATTGTGCACGCACGGTATTTACCTTTCCGTTTCTATATTTCCATTTCTCCATAATTTTACTTTCAATTGCACGAATTGCACACAAATGAAACTCGAGCAAGTTACAACATAATTATGTTACAGCAAAATTACTCTCACCCATTAGCACGTGAACCGCTCCGCATTTTGATCCCGAACCACTTTGCTGTATTTCGTTCTTGAAATTAAATTGCGTGCATTATACGCAAAACACACGCCGTAACAAGATAGTTCGGTAGATGATTTAGAAAATCGATTGCACTTTCTTATTTATCGAAAAACCAATTATAAAGAATTATAGAAACTCGAGAAAAAATGGATGTAATATGATCATATAATTATATATAATTAGTTAAGAATAGATTTGATAAAATATTTAATTATAATCGGCAAAAATAAAATTACATATATTATCTTTTGGAATTTAATTATATGTAGCTAATTATCTCATATTCAGATCAATTATAATCATATGACTCATATGACTGTGATATTATGTATTTATGTAATCACAAGTTTTTTTTTTTCAGGAAGCACGATTTTTTTTGAAAATGATGAATAAATTATTATTATACGTCTCAGATATGAAGTGGGAAATTAGTTATTTTGCGTGTTGCAACATGCAAGCAAGTATTATGTAATTATTGTGGTGTCAGATTACAACTTCCGTTTTTTAATTTGCGACACTTTGTTCGTAAAATGCACTAATTCTTGAGACAAAATTATATTATCTATCATATTTATTGGGAATTACTATGAAATTCTATTCAATTCCACTCTAATAAGTAAGACAGCAGTTCAAGAAAGTGTGTCATACGGGAAGTTTGTCAGTGCAACAGATGGGAAGAAGCATCAGCGGAAAAGAAGTTCATCGCGACATGCGTGATTCGCTGGGCATGAATAACAATTTAAATCGTTAAATTAATCAAGAGAATATACATAATAAAACAATGTACTTAAATAAGACTACAATTTTAAAACTAATCTAATATTAATAATATTAGTGATATTAGTAATATTAGTAAATTGTAATAAATTATACATACGTCCTGATTTCTTCTACTACTTTATGCAATCCGCGTATGACGTATGTAATGTGAATCACATTTGGATACGTAGTGAATAGATTTTTTGTCGCTTTTTGCATACATGCAGCGTTTGTTACAAGAAGTAAATCTTTTTCCTATTTTTTATACTTTTGGTTCATAACAATTCTAAAAAAGTTGTAAATAATTGTGCAATTGTTACATATATATATATATGTATATATTTAAAAATGTTTTGTGACACTTTATGCGGTGGTGTCATCTTTGCTAGATTGCTAGACTGGCGCAGCGTACATACACGATAGTTTCTCGCGGCGTTCGATCGCTTATAGTAAAGCCAACGGTTTTGTGATCAGGTTTTTGGATATTATAAATGTAATAAACATAACTGGAAAAACCGGATTGATGAATTAATCATATATCTGTTTAATAAAAATTTTGTATTGCAAAATCAATTGATCAATATTTATTAAATCATATTATTAAATCAAAATATTAAGATTTATTAAATAAATTTACAAAAGCGATATTGAAAATACAATATCTTAAATTAAAATTATAAGATAAAAAAATTTTATCGAAATTAAATTTCGAAGGAGAAGAAACAAAATTACAAAATTCTTAATTTGACAGATTTTATTCTAATAGAATTTTAATTTAAAATATAAACTTTATGTAAAAAATATTGCAATAAAAACGAAAAATATTTTATTTCAAAAATATTAGAGAATTTTTTTCGCAAAAAAAAAGATTTTCATATTTCATATTTACGAAATTATAATCGCGTAATAAAATATAATTGCATAAAAAAACAATCAAGTATTTTAAATACATTTATATACAACAAAATGTATCGATGAGTAATTACTCTGTATACATTAATAAAAGGTATTCTACTCTGTAATTTGACAACCAAGTGTTATTCGCCTACCTATCTTTGTAAAATGAAACGAGTGAAACGTACTCAAAATTGCAGCGCGCCAGTAAGCAATAATAAAAACATTATATTTAAATTTATTATGATTTGCGTTTAAAAAGTAATAAAATCATCAAATAAATTATTATAAAATGCACAGTAAATGTAAAGTCAATTGTATTTTTATATATTTATGATAATATTAATATTCATAATAAGATAGCATAATAAATTTACCATTGTGCAATCATAATTATTTTTCAATTTCTTGTTAAACTAACATAAATATTTGATATAAATGTTATCTTGGATAAAAAAAAGTGTTAAGAATTCGAACTATTTCCCTTTAGAAAAAAAGGAAGGATTTTAATATAAAAATTTCGTCAGTTGCAATTAATTTGCCAACAAGTATTCAGAATTGGCATACTGCTCTCTTCTTTAATTTCAATGATAGTTATCTTTCAATGTGCTATGTATAATTGTTAAGTGACAATTGAAGAAATCAGAAAAATAACGAAAGAAATTGGTGACTTACGATTTGAACGAATGTAACGATCACGACTATCTTCTCGAAGAAAGCTCGACAAGAAGCACGAGAATACGTGACGGTGATTCTGCCGGACGGATGGTCCAACCTGATGGCAGGTTCACTACGAAATACCGAGATGCTCGAGCGTATGTCCCACTTATCAACTTTGCGCCGCCCCACGTAAAATGACGACCGTCAACGAAACCCCCCGCCGGTCGTGTCAGTTGTTCTAAAAAACATGGCTCTTGCTGAAGCAGGTGACGGAAGTGGCAGATTGCAAAAACTGAGAGTTGTATGATTCGCTTTCTCGAAATCGATTATTCCTACTGGATAAAGTATTACACTTATTTACCTATTGGATAAAATTTACATTTATTCTCATGCTCCCAATTCGCGTGCGATTCACATCGCGCTTTACCAATCGCTTTGCTACTTTAATTGTTATATGTAAATCATATGTATGTGATCTTGTACGCAATAACATTTAATGCTTGCGAAGTATGATTAGGTGTTTTTTTTCCATATATATATATATATACCAAAAAAAATTGACCTAAAATAAAACACTCTTAACATCAACTTTGCCTATTTTTTTATACTTAAATGGATAAAATAAGTTACTAATAGATTTGAATAATAAATAATAACGTTAAAATAAAATACGCTTGAGCAATGAGAATTGCTTCAATTCTTTGATTAATTTATTTAAAAAATACATTTATAAATAATTTTATATTCAGGGAAATTTTATAACATAAAATGCTTTGACATATAAAATTGTTATCTACGTATATATTTCTAATATTATTAAATTAATTTTATTTATAGAAATAAGTTTGCAGGATTTATTTTTCCAAAGAATTGATTTTTATGTTTAGATCTTACGACTTTTCTGTGAATTCAATAATAAAATCGTTGTAGTTTCGAGAGTTTATAAAATTATTACTGTACCATAATAATTAAGACAGCGTTAACATTACGATTTAGATCGAGAGCAACGAGAGCTATATTTTGCGATCTTCTTCGTCGAAGGCAACGAAGAAACCTTAGTGGAGAAATATTGGGAGCTCAAACATAAACTTTTTGTCGAATGTTTCAATATTTTATACGCGGGATTTTCTTCGATTTTTCGTCAGTTTTGTATGTCATCTTTGTTTAATAGCGGACTTTAATTTTTTTATA
This sequence comes from Tetramorium alpestre, assembly GCA_021460005.1. Lineage (NCBI taxonomy): Eukaryota > Metazoa > Arthropoda > Insecta > Hymenoptera > Formicidae > Tetramorium > Tetramorium alpestre. Next base: position 388,635 of record JAJVSH010000146.1, on the reverse strand, counting down.
AAGTTAGTCTCTTAGAAATTCCTTTCTAAGAGAATAGTATATTTCTTTTCAAGATGTGTAGAAACTAAACACGAAGTAAGAAGAGATCAGACATTAACCTAATTTGGTATATCTTACAAAGAATTTTAACAAATAGGACAAATAATTATACATAGTACAAATATAATTTATAATTACAAATAATTATACATGATACAAATATAAATTATAAATAATATAATAATATCTAGGTTATTGCAATCAATGACAACCGAACATTTCCATAAATAGGGAAGATCGGGCTCGAAATCATACGGATTGATTGTCACACATCTTATTTATCATGCAGGTCAATCAGTATAAATAAATAAACTATATTCTTCTTAATAAGACTGCTAATGTAATAGTAACTATCTAAAATGATTTATTGTATAAAATAATTTACGTCAAAAGCATTGCATATTTTTAATATTTATTTTTTTAATTATAAGGATTTTTTAGAAAATGAATATTACAATGAATAAATTTTTTTTATTTCATTTTTTATTTCATTATTAGTACCTGACATTATTGTGAGTTTTTTTATAGTCATAGGAAATGGCATGTTTTAGATAATTTTAGCTATATTTAGCTAATCGTCACATAAAAACAATTTCTTCGTGATAACAGCAAATTGGTAGCAGATATCGAAAAATTTGTCAGCTTATTTGCCAGCTCATTCAATTGATAAGCATTTTTAAATGTAAAAAATTTTTAATTTTTAAATATCTTTAAGTAATATATTATTTGTAATATTTTAATGTATTATAATGTACGCGGTTTTTAAAAATATTGCATCTACTCTTTATTAAAAATCAATATTTGAGAGTTGTGATAATTAGCCTTAATCTTTTTTAAAGATAACTTGATAGTATAAGTCGAAGTTCTTTATGGGAATGTACAATACTGTTGATAAAAAGGATATTTATATAATAACAATTTTTATCTATTTATATTCCTATGTGAAATATAAATGTAATTAATAAACTTGAATTAAATCTATTTCACGTCTTTCTTTTTATACATATGTCACATTGCAAACAATATTCAGTAATTAAAATTGTTTCGTCACACATTCTCACATGAGTGTAATGAACTGCACTAACCTTTACATTTATCGCTATTTCAACATGAGAATTGAAATTCATATCCGGTTCTATTCATTATCATATCGTTTATCATATTATGAAATGATTAAGCTATTGAAGAAAATTTAATAAATACACATAATTTTTTCAAACTATAATGATGTAATTTTTCATAATGTATTAACGCAAAAGTTTTAAATAATATAATATAACATATTTTAACTGATATATATATATATATATATACATATATATACAGGGTGTCCCAGAATTGTCGCGCCAATTTTCGTGACCAGGTAGAGCGAATCAAACTGAATCGAAAACTCCTCTACCATTTTGCAATTTTCGCAATAGTTAACGAGATATTAATTGTTAAAAACCTCCGTATTAGACCAGCCCTCCGCCGAATACAAGCGCGCGGCGAGATACGACCGCCCAGCGTGCTTGTATTCAGCGGAGGGCCGGTCTAATACGGCCATTTTTAACAATTAATATCTCGTTAACTATTGCGAAAATTGCAAAATGGTAGAGGAGTTTTCGACTCAGTTTGGTCCACTCTACCTGCTCACGAAAATTGGCGCGACAATTCTGGGACACCCTGTATATATATACACATATATAATAAACAGGCTATAAAAAAATAATGTGTCTATAGTTAAATATTTTGCAATAATTAACTAAATATAGTCAAGCTTAGATCAAGAATTCACGCGGGTTAAATTTGGAATATTATTATTGATATTAAAGATAGCCTAATGATAAATTAAACGTTTATTTATTTCTTTTCAATACATGTCTTGGTATGAATAACTGATATTGGCTTTTCTGCTCCTTTATGTCAATTTGTTTTTTAATCATCTGAGTCTTCATAATTTTTATTTATAATTTTTATTATTAATGTTGTTATTTATACATGTAATTATTAATCCTAACATAAAATGATTTTCTCATTCTTTTATTCTAACTTTTATTCTAACAAGTAATCTTTACCAAAAGTTATACGCCGATTGTTTTCTTCTTCTGAGGTCTGATTCAGAAACTAAAAAAAAAAAAATTTATGCTAACGGCGGATTAGATTTTTTTAAAGATCCTTTACCCGGAGTCCTATTATATCACTTAGCTCACCAATCATGTAATTAGTTGTATGCAAGTAAAGCTATGTTACAATAAAAAAATAAAGATTTTATTATTGTTCCAATAGCATGAATGTCAAATCAATGTTTCTAATCGAACAAATGTCAAATAAAAAATTGCCTCGTGTGTCTTTTTATTTAACATAATTATTGTATGTATAAATATCTTCGATTACAAAATAATTTGCGCTGAATAACAACTTGCATCAACTACAACGATTAAATACTGGTATACCATATTACAAATCAATATTTCGCAATCAGTACAATAAAAAAATACAGCATCTGTTCGATTCGCTTCGCGCGCGAAAAATTTCCTTTTGGTTACTGTTACTATCATATTTAGCGCGAGACACTACCGTGTCTCTTGATAAAAAAGATATCTGTAGTACATACAATTCTTCATCATAATGTAAAACTTCATTTATTTAATGCAATGAAAAGCATTTATTTTTAATAATTTTTCTGCAAAATATTTACGTGTACACACAATGTATAAAGAGATTATTAATTAATTAATAGTTTTAAATCAAATAAGTAAAAAATTAACAAATTAAATAACTAATTAAATTAAAATAATAAGTAATATAAGTATTAGAAGTTTAAATTCAATTAAGTATGTAATTCAGATTAAGAAATTTATATTAAGGTCAGAAATTGCGGTCAAGAATAAAAATCAGAAGATTGAAAGTTCTCTCTTTCTTTCTTTCTATGTATATAAAAATATATCATTTAATTCATTTTGACACATTTAAAGAAGCATGAACGTTTTCACAAAAATAACTGAAATTTTATTAAGTTTTTTTAAACTATGCTCATTTATGTCGCAAAAAAGAGTTATCGTTTCTACACTACGTGCACGATGTTAAAACCATATGAGAATGGAGTTTCACGTCCCTTCATCAAACATTTGTTGTGCATAAATTGCCAGTGCAATAACATTGAGCAATATTGATCTGAGAATGGCGAAGTGCGTGCTGCAGAACTTTGTCAAGGCTGTTCTTTTTGGTTGAGTTCGATAAAATAATATCGCATTGCGTGCACACGAAACCTAATTACATTAAATTTTATTCTTATTCTTATAACATAGGTATATATTAAAAATATGTATAGATATATAACTTCTTTGCTTGTATTATTTGTTCATGTTCATGATTATAAAAATATAAAAAAAAACGATAATACAAGTATTTGTCCAATCTTTAACCTATTGATTATTAATATTATAAATTTATTTTGAAGGCATATTTTCTTTCAAATCCTTTTTGCATTTATAAAGTAGAATAGTAATTCTTCTTGAAATTCTGTGATAATTGATGACATAAATTAAAATAAGTTTAATGTAAGGTGAATCAAAATGATTGAAAATTTAAGGAAAGTAATCTAAAATGTTTCTGTCACGATGTCAGTGAAGGAAACGTTCCACCTCAAATTAAAATTTTAATTCTTTTCTTCATCATCGTATAATATTTATACAATTTTGTTAGACAAATTTGTTTGGCTTTGATTAGCTGTGCTCTTTTGGCATCTGTGTTTTAACCTTTAATTTTTAATTTTTTACATAAATAAATACATTAATAAAGTATTAAGTGATGTCTGATAGAGAGGTGATAGGAAATTATTTTAGATTTTTATGATTTGTTTTTATCACTTTATTGCACAGTAAACACCGTTTTACTTGTTGCTTTCTCGTCAATAGACAAAGGTAAATTTTTTTTCATTTTATGTGTCATACTATTTGCCGCAATTTTCATAATAAAGGAAGTCTGATCTATGTTAAGAAATAATAATTTTTAAAGCAAAAAATTTTTTTAATTTTACTTTCAATAGCTTTAATATTTGTTAAAGTTTGTTTTATTTTATCTATTTTAAGGTCCCTTTTAAAAATATAATAATAAAATAAAGTTAAAATAATTTTTCTTATTTCTATTCAAATTTCCTGCAGAGCCAGTTTTTAAACAAAGTATTTTTACATTTTTATAACAAAAAACGGCAATTATATTTTCCTCAAATTAAAGAAGAAATGTAATTTATAAACGAAAAATCAAAATTTGTTCTATGTTAAAAAAATTCAATAATGCAAAGCCATATTTTTGTTATTCATCCGAGTGCATGTGATTATTTACGACGGTATTTATTAAATGTCATCGTAAATAATCTCTTGAAGAATTCGATATTGACATGAAGAAGAAGATATTTAATAAATCGAGCACCCAGAGAAAAGGCTGATGTCGAATCGACGTCGAAATGACGTCAATGTCATAATAAAATCCATTGAATCGAAATTAACATAAAAAAATCTACCGATTTCGACTAAATTGTTAAGGCATCAAAATCAATTTTAATATTAAAATTGATTATACTTTAACGCAAGGATTATAAGAATTAATTGTTCTCAAATAAACATTTATTTTCTCCGAAGCAATATTAAATTTATTATCATTTTCTGCAATATTCCGATAGAGTTTGATTCGATTAAACCTTGATGAAGTATTCTAGCTTCTTAAATGTCATATTCTTTTAAGTGCTAATCATAAATCAAAAATTTTTTTCCTACACAATAGTATCAAACAATATACAAAATTTCGAATTTTAATCGACATCGAATCAAATACGCAGTTCGAGTCGATAATAGATCAACATCAGGAACAAAAAGATATCGATATTAATTTCGATTCCAAACTCATACATCGACGTGGATTCGACGTTGGTCCACATTTTATTTCTCGCTGGGGCACATAAAATGATATTTTATGAGCGAACAATGTATACAGTAAAAATATTATGCATATTCATACACACATAATAATTTATGGCAATTGTACGTGTAAAAAATGTTGACGTTTTAACGGTAGATTATATAATTATAATTTCAATTACGATTTTAATTCTCTTTGTTTTTCGCTGTCTCTCAGAAATTAATGACCTACTGAGGCGCACAAAAAAAAAGCTAAAGATATCCTACTTTCGAAAGTGATTCGCATACGTCGTCTATTGTAAATAGACTTATTTACTCGTTTCGTTCGTTATTCAATTTTTCGAGATGAAACGTACGGTACTTGAGGCAGCACAATACATTCTCTCTAAGAGTACACAATGAGAATTCTATGAGTAATTCCAAACATTTCAAAGTTACACACGGCTAACTGTATATTGGAAGCTTCGTAACATTTTAACAAACAAAAAAATTGGTTGACACAATTTCAACAAACTAATTGTATTTTTAAAATATTAAATTCTTGAAATCTTAAATTGTAATATTCTCCGAATTAAAAGAATTGAATATTACGTTATATAATTCCGAGAATATTTAAATAAAAACTTATATTTAATATCGGTTTGTTCGTTAAAGTTCGCACCATTAATAAATTACAGCGTACTTATGACGCAACGTGATATTGGAAGGAAAATGCAAATAATGCAAACATAAGCTAGAGTAATCGATTAAAATACATCATTATCTAGATTTCACGGTAAAATATCACCTAATATATTCTAATTCTCACGTAATCAACTATAATTATATTCAATTTACGCAAATTAAGTTCAAGACTGACTTAAGTGCCAGTTACACAATCGAGGTACGATTACTTAAAAAAATCAGAGGTGATGATGATTAAAGCGAAAAGATAAAAAGGAACGATGCGATACGTGCCTCGGGCAAGGGTTGCGCGGTGCATCGGCAGCAGCACCACCACTACCACCCCAACCCCGTGAGTATACTCGTTCTCTCCCCGACTGTAATTCACCGCGATTTCGATCCTCTTATCATACCGATCTCTGGCCCGCCGCGCGAGGAGAGTGAATGCATGCGTGCGAGCGAGTCAAAAAGTTCTCCGTTCGCGGAAAATAATAGGCGGAAACAGTAAAGACGGTACCGTACCCGGATGGTCCCGGCTGGTCCGATTGATCCGCAGCGCCACTACTGCCATGCTCGCAGTCCACGGCGAAGGGGAATACTCGCAGTTCTCTCGGTCGATAAGCGATGACCGAAAAAGGGGAATTATATTTTAGATCAATTATGTTCCAGAAGCTCGAGGAAATTCATTTAAATTCAAATTAGATTTAATAGAAGTTTTTATTTCAATCTGAATAAAAATAATCTAAATTATTTTAAATTCAAATTTAGATTTAGATCTGCAAGTTATCACAAAATTGAATTTTATTTTTCAATACTCAGTTTTAATTTTAATTAAAATCTAAATTTGACTCTAAATTAATTTGTTAACGATAGTATTAGAAAATAATGTTAACGTTTAATTTTTATCTTAATAACAACTGATCTTTATATTTACAGTATCATTACTGCAATAAGAATTATGCCAGTGACTTTATAAATATCCATAACAATATTAGTTTATTTGCAAGTTATTTGCAAGTTAATTGCAAATTAAATATCTTGAAGTAAGAATTGTAAAGACGAGCAATCAGTGCTGCCGTGTGCGACATGATTCTGAGCACAAATGCAAAGTAATGAAAATTATGCATTACTGCTCCTCCTCTTTTTCAGTTACTTGAATAAAACATGTAATACTACTATCTTAAATTCTAATGACAAAATGTACTCAATAAAATTTGTTCAATAGTTTTCATCAATATTTATTAATATTTAAATATTTATTGATAATTTAATATGCATGATGATTGATTTTAGAAGTTAATTAAATCATGAAATTTTCTCAATTACGGAATATTAAGATATTCTATAGAATTAATTGATGAAAAGATAATTGTTACAAAATCATAAAAAATTTGTGGAAAAAGAAACATAAAACAAAATTGAGAAATAAACTTGTAGGTATATAAATATGTAAAAATATCTAACATCTATATAGATATAAAAATAGTATTAAAATTTTGAAATCTATAAAACACAAAAATACACAATTTTATAAATATATTTAGGTCTAAAATTGTCGAGAGCAATAATGCATAATGCAATGATGCATTCTCGCAATTTCTGAGTCTTTATAGCATACGATACATGTGATATCGATCGAGACTGTTGGTTTGCTCCTCATGCGATGCAGGCTAATATGACATGGGCCATGTATCAATAAATTAGTGAGTCGATAACTACTTAAATACTTATAGGTTTATTAACCGACAGGCAATTTGATTGTCTAACTTTTATCCGAATTGCGATATATATATATATATATATATCAAAAGATGTATGAAAAACATTTTACAGATACACGATTCTAAATATAAATAAAAAAAAAACAGAAATTAGTGTAAAAAATTTAAATCTTCCATTAAATCTTTTTATCGTTGTAATCTACTTCTGACGTGACACATGTATCATTTACAAAATTACCGTGAGATTCTTGATAGAATGTGTACGGAAGTATATGTGTAAAATTAAAATATTTTTATAACTAATTTTTTAATTAAAACTGTCATTGAGATCCAAATAAAATTGAATTAACTTAAAAACTTTTCTTTTCGACAGCTGATACCTCCAAAAATTGAAGTCTCACGATTTTTATAATAAAAAAATTAATTTTAAATCTATTAACATGATAGAATTCTATATTTTATCGATGCTTTACTTTAAAATGCGACAGATACGTTATCGTGAGCCAACTGAGATCCCTTTGATTGATCATGGATCTTTATAGATCTTCATGGACTGGCGCCATCTGCAGCGATAAATCCGACGGTGCCGGTGATGATCGCCGCCTGTGATGTTACGAAACGGGGGAACCTGGCGCCGCGTGTGAAAGCCGTCACGTCGCGACGGCGCTCAGTTTGCATTCGTGCGCGCGCTTCGGCAGGTGGCCGTGGATTTTCCTTGCAATTTACCGTCGTAGAACAGTGAGTAATTTCATTACTAAAACTACATTTCATTATTAAAATATTAAAAAAATGACTGATCAACTGACGGGATATAAAAATGCACGCGTCGCAATCGAAAGTGGATGAATTCGAAATTGAAATTCGAAAAATTCTCACTCAAATACCCAAAAAACTAACGGAACACGCAGTAGATGGATTAAAAGGAGGAATTTACTTTCTTTCGAACCATGAGCATTTTACGATAGGAAGTTAACTTGGGAAACATGTCACATCGCGGAATCTTTCGATGCCGGTCACACTGGTCGTAGATGCTGAGCAGCTGATCATTCACGGCACGCGTCATTCACGTGTCGATCGATTGTTTTCGATCACTTCGCGAAAAGTCACTTCGTACACTGTAAAAAGATTAACTGCTTCACGCTTAAAGAAATAACGTCATCGATTTCGCGCCGTCTCCCAGAATTTTGTATGCTCGAGAATGTGTAATAAAGCGATAAGCGATTACGTATGCTCGTATCCGAATCGAATTTAAACTATAGAGGGATCTGCGTTCGCCAAGTGGATTTATCTTTAACGTTATCGCAAGGGGTCCATAAAATCGTCTACAACCGCGATAGTCTGTTAGAGTGTGAACAGCTTTGAGGAGAAGAGCAGAGACGCTTTATATTCCGGTAAGTGTCCTTCCGGTAAATGTGTTGTTCTTAGAATCCCAAATGGATTGAATACAGTTAGACAACATATGAAACATATATTTATGTATTTGATAAATGTCTAGTCATTAAGATATAAATAAGATCTATCCTGTTGAGCCATCGCGATACATCTGTATGTTGAGACATGTTAGATGTAGTCTTATTAATAAAAAGCGTTGCATTATTAACAAAATTGTGATATACAATTACATTTTGAATCAACGTTGTGTAAAACATCTGAAGATAAATCGCAGATATGATTTGCGTGATCGCACACTATGATTGCGGAAATGGGCATTAATTACATTACATTTTGAATATTGCCTCCCATATTGTATAATTCACTTCTGACATGGTATACGTATATAAGTTTCAAAACCATGAAATTATCGATAGAACATTTACTGATATGCTTGTGTGAAATTGGAGGTCAGCCAGTAATAATACCTATTAATTTACAAAGTGAATTGGGGGAAAGGATAGCAAACAAGAGAATATACTAACGAACATTTTTCATATGTTCACAATTGTGAATGATATAACTATTATATTATAACAAATAAATATTATCAAAGCGCGTAAATTAATCATTCGACAATTCGAATCAAATGTAATAATTAATCTTTCAATGATTGCTAATTTACAGATAATTTAATTGTAATAAATAATTAGGTGCAGTTAAACGAAGCTTATAAATAATATTTCGTTTCGTAGATTTTTTAAAAGAAACAACAGACAGAGAGAAAGAGAGAGAAAATCGATCAAATCTCAGTTAACTTTAACGAGTGACGTTTATTAAATATGGGCACAACCCATATTTAATAAACGTCAGTCTGAATGATTGATATTGTTTTTCTTGGGGACTCGATTATTTCATAAATCTTTAACTTGATTAATTGGTATGTAAATACCACAATTTTTTCATTTCATGTCTCCACTTTATTTGATATTTACTTCAATATATTGTAAGAATTTATGGATTCAATTCAATATTTTTCACTTTAGATAGATTTATCGCTACTATTTCTTTAGAAACTTTTTATGCAACTTTCAAAAATAATATATTCACGGTATATGCATATACACAACGTACGTTATTTCTTGTAGAAAATACAATAACATATAAGTCATCACTTTATTTTAAAAAGAAACAAATTAATTAAGCGATTTAACAATAATTGTTGATGCTACCTAGAGCTTTAATTAATCAATATAAAAAATCAATGATATAAAGATAATCTAATATTAATTGATTATATCTATCATTTTTTAGCAATTCCCAATGATACATATTTTCAAATTGATTTTGTAAACAATATAAATATTTTCGACATCTCATAGAGCGATTTCTTACAGCGCAATTTCGTTATGCATGAAAAACGCTACGTTCCCACGTGTTTGGCGCACTCAGCTGCCTGTATATTTCTTCACCGTTATCTTTACCTTGTGTAAATGTAAAGCTTAGGTACATACATGGAAATATGCATTTCCCCTTATTAATGTGTCGTACGACTTCAAGCCTAACCAACTTCTGAATAATTTTTTATGATTATCGTTATTCATCATTTTAATATTACTTCTAACTTTATATTAATCGTTATTATTTTGTCAAAATTAGTAGTTATATTTTTTATATTTTTAAGAGAAACTCACATCGGAAATCAAAATATATACAGAAGAAACTAATGTACAACACTATCAGTCTAATTGGAAATAATAATATTAATTTAATATATTATACTTTTGTTTTAATAAAACAAGAATTTATTTTTTTAA
>JAJVSH010000146.1:334698-377096 GCA_021460005.1 Tetramorium alpestre | reverse complement strand
TTAATAAAAGTAGATAAAGAAGAAAAAAAGATAAGAAATGATCATTAATTTTCGGATATTTAGAATTTATCTCAATTTATATTAAGATATTGCATTTATATGTTAATAAACATAATCATGCAAGATATTACAAAATTATAGCTTAATGTTTTGTCAATTTTGCTTACGTAAATTTTTCTTCATATGATAACTTCTTCTTGATAACCAGTAAACTTATGTCATTAAATTTAACAAACTTAATTAATTTGATGTTAACTGACAACAGCTTTTAATTGGTGATTATGTGTAACAGTTGATATTAAAAAATCATTTAATTAGCTTCTTCTTTTTAAACATTTAATTAGCTTTTTCTTTTTTTTCTGCATAATATATAATACATACGTAGTACAAGCTAAGATTTATTAAGAAAGATAGAGAGAGAGAGAGAGAGAGAGAGAGAGAGAGAGAGAGAGAGAGAGAGAAATCTTTTATCTTGTTCACTATTTTTTGTGTAATTGATAAATTTTTTTAATTGATGAAACTTTTACTTAATTTCTTCTAAATGCGTGTTGTCAAATTGTACGCGTTGCATATGATTCATCACTATGGAAGATTTGCGGCGTTTTTTTAACCATGACAGGTACTTGCTTGTCACGTAATGTATGTAACACATACGTAATCTGGGCGTGGAGTGGAACATGAGATTCACCGCATGAATACGCACTTCCTAAACCTGCATGTTATGTACGATTGTTAACCCCTTGAACTCTAGCAGTGCTATTTGTTCATTGTTTGATATCTATGCAGATTCTATTAAAGTTTAGAAAATACTTTTAACAATTTAAGTATTATCTTTTTTAGCGAAATATATATCAGAAATATATTAATAAGGTCAAATTTAAGAACAGAAAAATTGTTTTCATCATTTTAGCTATCGTTCTAGAATTTAATTTATTTAGTGGGTTGTATAAGTGCAATTGCGTATCCTTTTTTGATACCTCTCACTCGCAACAATTGTCTGACAATATGACAGTTGGAATTACATTTTGTGTTGGCTTTGCGTTTCAACGACACGATAGTTCCCCGAGGTTCTTTCTTATATTGTTTTACGCTAACGTCGACAGCTAGACTGTTTGAGACAAGCGGTAGAAAATTCTCGGTAACGAGGAGTGGCAGGATGAAGAACGATTCGACCGTGAACTATAAATTCCGATTAAACACAGTCAGGCACAGATAAAATGAAGACGATGCTTCGAACAGATGGATTGGATCGTGAATTGTAGAATGAATTACCGATTATTGTAACGGATTTTTTTTTTGCAACAATACTTTCCACACGTATTGATCGTAACTATTCAAGAGTCATACAAAAATTCGCAAAACAGAATTCTGCACGATTCCATTTGATAATTTACAGTTTTTGTTTTAATGTACTCCGTCACGAAAACTTTAATGCATATGCCTTTAATTACTTTTTTTCACATCAGAATCGTACTGTACCGTATTGCATTTGTTCACACATTAAAAAAGTTTATGATATAATTGTGTATCTAAATCTATTTATATATTTTATATATTTTTTATGCTTATATATTAGAGTATATAGAGAATATACAAGAAAAATATTCTTTCACATATTTATATTTTATTATATTTACCGATTATATACGACAATCGGTAATTTAATATTTATATTTATGATTTTATTTTAGATTTTCACGATAAGAATACTAAGCTATGAACATTGTTTGTCTTTCAGTTTAGTGACTTTTTAATACTGAGTATTTCCGATATGATAAAGACGCGCTTAAAATATATTACAAAATTGATCTGATTGCTTTGATCAATTGTTGTTTATTGCCACTGACTTTGCTAATCAATATGTATCACAGTTAGGCATCTCGCTTTAAATAATCATTTAACGTCTAAAGATGTAAAATTGTTTCAAAGTATTATAATTTCGAATAATTCGAAATTGCGAAATAATAGTATGTTTACATAATTATGTTTCCTTTGTTCTATCATTAGTATCTCAGCTATGCTGCTCACTTTTGCTAGATCAAAATCAATTGAATTATTTCTATTATCTATACTAGACGCCACATTGACACTAATCATCGCTATTTGTAAAGTCTTTGACTTTAATTGACTGCACGTTTGTGTGAATTAATTTAATTGACATAAACCTTCAGACTTAATAATAATAGAAATAATTTCTAATACTTTATATTATCTAAATTGTATTGAAAACTATTGGAGTAGGTTAAAATGTGATGAAAACAAAAAACAAAAAAATTGTTTTATCATTTTGTTATCTATAACAGAAAATAATCTACAAACTCAGTATTAAACATCATCTTTTCTCATACTATTCATATATCTGGATACTATATTTATATTACATATTTATATAATATTATCGTGTGTTACCCAAAATCAACAGAGATTTTTAATATCAAATAGTTAATTTCGTGAAAGATAATAATTAATGCGCAGTTGTGCTTTTTATGTTACTTGTTTACTGCTCTGTCGTAACTCTTGCATTAATCACTATCAAACTTGAAAGACTGATCAGAGTTTATCAAGAGACATGGTCGTAGCTTTACGCAATTACGCTTAATTAATTGTCGTTGCCCGAAGCGTAATTTTTCTCGTCGCGCGACGCATTAAATTAGCTCCTACCGTGCCGGATCAATTATGAAAATGGTGCAATGTTTTTAAACTACTACGTAAACGAAATTCTAATAATGATATATCCGATATATGCACTTCTGATCAGAGGTAATAAACTGATCAAAGTTACTACCACTAGATAACGATTGCCAGAATAGATATCGAAGATAAATTTGTCGATGACACACCCTGTGCATACCTTATGCTGGTCGCTCTTTGCGTTTGGATTTCAACGCGCTTAAACTTGAGTTACTTTATTACAATATCATAACAGGAAAGAACTCGCGTTCACTATCGTAGTGAGCGCTACGTTATATTTATAGCTCATTAGACTACAAAAATACATCCTTCGTCTAGCACGTACATATGTCGGGAAATAGGAAATCGGAAAATAAGACTGCCGTGATCTAATTCTCACTACTTGAGAGAAATTAGAGCTAATTGTTGAAGTAAAAAATATTTATATAATTTAGAGGAATAATAGTGCAATTATACAATGAAATATTTTCCGACGAGATGTCTAGAATGAATCGCAATTACAATAGTACGCTATGTCGCCGCCCGCCTTTGGCGGCGATTCAGTGAGTCACGTCGATTATAATGTTGTTCAATTCGCGTAATGATTCATTGTGCAATCAATTCATTCACAGAGAGATCGATGTTTATGCGATCAATCCGTATCACTGCGATCACCGTAGCTTTATTAATCCTCTCAATATCGCCCGATAATATGCCCGCGGTCACAGGTGTGTGAGATGGCAATTTTTATCTCAAAAATGATCAGAATTTTACAATGAAGAATGCGCAAGAGATTATCGAAAATTTCCAAGTTCCAAGCGATAATGCGAGGCAATGTACCCGCTTAATCATCGCTTTCATTTAACTGATACACGCTGCAATTTGCGGAAGCACAAAATTACGAAATCCGTGAACCTGATCGAAAACAAACAAATTATCTTCAACTTGCTATGACAAGATATGGCAAATTAGGCAGTGCTCACAAATTGAAGAGCCGAATAATCTTTTTATATTGAATTCTAAGAAATTTGCACAATATGTGTGTGTAATTAGTAAGGAATTTTTGTAATTTTGTACCTTATGATTTGTAAACACTTCATCAAGATGATTCGCTTTAGAACGGATGAATATAAAATTCTACAAAATGGTATCGTGATGAAAGAACGTGAACAACTTCTATCTCTATTGATGAAAGAACCTCAAATCCATCTCCTATACTTAGGATCCATGGCGCCACTGACAGCGCGTCTCTCTCATCTCCGACGATATAACGGGTGTGCAGCACGAATGCGAATACATTTGTCCGATATTAGGGCTTTATTTTCTTCAATACAAATGTAATTAATTTACGATTGAATTAATTTATTAAAAAAATAATTGTGTATAGCAAAATATATAATTTAATTTCTAACAATGATTAAAATGAAATCAAATAATGAACATGTATTTCCAATGTTTTTTATATGATTATTAAAATTAACAATTTTCTTCACTAATTAAAATTGATATTTCGTGGAACGTGCAACTCGCAACTAAATATACGACTAGAAACAACGTTGCGAGAAGTAGTTCACAAACAATTAAATGAGGTAAGCAAATAACGTAATTGCAACAAAGAGAGGTCAATAGTAGAAAATGAAGTACCGCATTGTGACAGATACGTCAGATACATGTAGGTACGTTCATCATTGTCAAAGATTGAAAGTACGATATTTGAAACTGGCGTATATGCGAACGAGAAAATATTGATCGTACGTGACGCACGTTTCGTTCGTAATTGTGTCGTGGAGCAAATAATTTGCTACTGCATCTAGTGGATCAATTTTTAACACTTAAATAACACATCTTGTTTAACATTGCGCTACATTAATCACATTTTTATTTTATATGTGTAGATACAATAATTAATTACATAACATAAAAAAGTATATAAAAATATGTATTGAAATCTTATTCTTTATCTGTTTGAAATTAAAAAGTATTTGAAATATACTTATATTATTAAATCTTTAAATAATAGTTTGTTCAAAAGTCTGGCAACTCATAGTGACTTAGGAAAGTTCCATGATCGCTAACATATAATATCTTTTATTTATCAATTATATCTTTACAATATAGTATACATGTGCATTTACAGTATACATGTGCATTTCGGTCGCAATCGTAAAAAGATCTAAAGATGAAAAACGAGAAATGCTAGAAAACAAAAGCAATTATAAGAAATAGAAAAGTGGCTTGTAAATTAAAAAAAAATAAATTAAAGAAATAAATTAAAAGCAAATTCTGCTCACCTTTAATCGCTCAGACAACTGCGTTTGGCTCAAAATGTACCATTTCCGTTCAAATAATTATATTTTATAACGTGTTGCATCATCAGAGGAACCATGAAAATAGATATGCCGTATATTTTGCTTCAGTCATCATTTGCTCGAGCTCCGTGTGGATATAAATCATGCGGTTTTTATTCTTCCTCGCAATTTTTTATTCTCAAATTTTTGCACAATTGCATTAAGCATAAGATATTCTCACAATTATTAAATGTAAAATTATTCATTGAGAATGCTAATATGCTCATTTTTTATTATTAACAATCAAATCCAGAAGCCGCAAGAAATCTCATGAACAATTGTAATGTCAGATATATAAAATGTTTTCACATAAATCTATCAGATGGCTTACCTTTCTAAAACTTTCAAAATTTATATAAGATAACTTATCTTTATTCCTCATGTTAAATTATACTTTTAACAACATAAATTAAAAGAAGTATAGGATTTATTAATACAGTAAATAATTTTAAAAACATAAATTAAACAATGTCGTAAACAAACATAAATTAAAAGAAGTACAAGTACAGAATTTATTAATACATTCAATAATTTTTTTCAAACGTTAAAAATTAGATATAAAAAGATATTAAAAATTACACAAAAGAATAAAAACTAAAGAATAGAAGAAAAGAAGACAAAAAATATAAATTAAAGATATAAACAAATAATTTACATAAAGCCAGGATGTTATGATTTATAATGTGCGTGCGTGCGAATATATATTACGCAACACAAAGAAACCGGTTAACGTGGGAATATTTTTGGCACATTCAAATTCCATAGTTCATATGCCTACAAGTTGTGAATTAACCTTTATCCACAGAATGGACCGAAAGTAATGGGGTCGGTTCCGCGCCCACATCCACCAACATAATTAAACCGATCCGTGAAATGTCTGAACTCGAGACAATGCTTTTTTCCTTCAAAATAAATACCTCTCTTTTATATAAAACATGGAGATGCGATATTTGTCTGTCTAAATTAAGAAAAGTTTAATGTCATTAATTAATGATGATTTATAAAATTTTATACAAATAATTTATCAACAGATGCATTTAATATATGAAATATTTCTTTTCGAAACAAATATAAAATATAAATTATCTGAATTGCAATCAAAATTTATCTATATTATTGTTTTAATATTATTTAATTTTGAAATATGACGTATGAAATATACAGAAAAAATAATTTCAATTTCCACCATGTGATATCATCTTTATTAAATACACGTATTATTGCGAGAATGTACTCTACTTTATAGATTTAATTTGCTTTTAATCATAAGAAGTATCCTGAAGCTTTTCGTTCTTGTTGACCTAATATCCTAGAAGTAATGTGAGTAAACAGCATTAGTTTAATGAGAAATAGCTTGTAAATGGAGCTGGCAAGACGGATATTAAGGAATCTTCGATAGGGTCTTTCAATAGCTTTAACTTCATTTGTTTCTGCTCAAACTGTGTATTATCTAGAGGCCATTTAAATATCCCTCTACTAAAAATTCGTGACTCCTTGATCTGTCTACAATTGATCTATTTACTTTGTAATGATTGTAATGATTAAATTATCAATTGCTAACTTTAAATTTTCAAAAATAAATTGATGCGGGTCGTGCTAAAAATTAAATTAATAAATATAATTAATAAATATAATTTGACCTGTGAGTTCAGAGAGATGATACGTGCACGTAATGATACACACTGTAAAAAATTTATATAAAATTACATGTAATTTTAAGACCCACTATAATAAGTGTAATTTTTGCGTGCTTCTCTAATTTTGCAGTACATAAATAAAAATAATTTTTTTATTTGTAAATTTTTTTTACAATGTATGCACAAAGAAAAACAAATTAGAAAATTTTTGTAAAATTTATATGTTGAAACATGTTTATAGTTTTTAGGTGTAAATTTACAATTTAGAGTAGGTCTCAAAATTACCCACTACAATAGATGTAATTTTACATAAATTTTTTACAGTGCAGTTATACATTGATGTTTACTAAATTATTATATTATAATATAAAACGATGATAGCAGTCAAAGAATAACGCGAAATAAAACGAAGATTCATCGCATATTCATCGTTACGAGATATTTCCTTGTTAAACTGTTTTTTGCTTACAAAGTCTTACTAAAGTGTACTCGGTGAAGGACAAGATCAGTCGAATAAGGTTTTCAAAGTCGTATCATATAACGTGTAGTCATGACAACCATCGGAATACTTTTACACATATGTATATCCGAGAATCGGCGACACACGCTGCTACGAGTCACAATGAGCACGTTTTCCAGTCGTCCAGAGCATTGATCGATCGAATTTCAAGTTAGCGAAGAGCAGGGCTGAAAGAGAAGACGGGAAACATGCGAAAAGGAGGGCACTTTCTGTTTATAATATTTGCAAGGTGCAGGCAGATTCAGATCTCGGATTTACATATCAGTTGAAGAATAATTTAGGCCTAAGGTTTTTCATTTCGAAGACAATTACGCGAAAATTATTATCTTAATATTATATTCACAAGAGAATCATAAATATTATATAAGGTAACTTTTTATATAATTTTTATATATTATTATATTAAGATTTAATGTAAAGAATAATAATAAATATATATTATATATATATATATATATGTATATAAATTTTTGCATGTATTCATAATAATAACGCATTTATTATTTTTATTTAAATTATTTAGATTTATTATTATTTATTTGAGAAACAGAAATTACGTTTAAAGTTACAACGTACTGTAAATCCGATACTTTGCTCAATTTTACACAACAACTGAGTATGCCGTTTGGACGAGTTGTTTTCATATTGGAGTTTGTCGATCGATCGATTGGTCAGTTCTCTTGTCATTCTCAATGTTTGACATCAAAATAACCAATTCAGTCAAAGTAACCAATTATCAACGAATATTGTATCAGCGCTAAATAATTCAAGAGAAAAGTTAAAAGTATTTTTTCTCTACTACCTGGGGACTATTAAAGAAGAGATAATGTATCGAAATACTGGGAGACGTTGCGCGTATCATTTATTCCTGATATATTTTTACTAGTATTAGAGAAAGTTGATATATTAAAGTAAGTGTAAAGTACTTGATAAAGTCAAGTATCAAAAGCTTCTTTGATATGCATAATTATAGAAATAGCAATATATTGCAATTCTTACGTAATTATGATAAATTATAATTATATAATTTAAAATAATAATATAAGAGAAAGTAGCAGTTTTATTTATAAATAACGTAGCGATAAATTTTCTTGGTTATATATTATGATACTATTAATTATTAAATTACTAAACGTGTGTTATATTTGTGTGCGTTTAAAACATACCAAATGTTTAAACTACTTCTTACATGCTTAAGGTATTACTACATTTTAAGTATTAGCAGCAAGTATTTTACTGCACTATGTTATCGTCTTTTGCAAATTAGCATATTCGTCGGATTCTCATTCAATACGTTAATAGAAGTTTTATCTTTTTGTGCGATAATTTTGCTTTACAATAGAAATTAGCATTACAAAATATCAGAGTTCATAAAATATCTGTTCATAAAAATAGTAAACCAATTTTTCTTACATTATTTCTAATCAATTATACTCTAAATAACTAAAATAATGTCAGAATGAATATTTCTAGTAATACATGTACTTAGAATAGTTATATATGTATACATTTATCATTTTTGTATTGTTAATGTACTTCAATGTTCAATTAATTTGGAAAGTTTACGAGAAATATTTATTTTTTATTTATTTTCGTATTAAAATTAATGCAACGTGACTTATCCAATTAATATGTCAACTGTAAAACTATTTGTTAATGCCTAACGTATTATAATGGCATATTGGGTCGAGGATATTTTTACAGATTGCACCTGTCGCTGTTAAATCAGCATGGAAAATATTTCCGCGGTCATGCTAGGCTGATTTACATACCGATATACGTAACGTGTTAACAAGACATAGCCTTGCCATAATTCACATAAATTCGTATGCTTGTACATACAAGCTATATTTACTGAACTCAGTTGATTATCAGAAATGACACTAGAAGCACTGGTTTCGTGAATTTGAGATAATTCAATTTCAACATCAGTAATTGAAAATTGGTGTTTATCGAATAATCAATCTGTACTAATGTGCAAAGCTAATCAATCAAGTTAATTATGCTAAGCTCGATTAAAGAAAATAATGATTGATAAAAATAATCCCAAAATAAAGGATCTCTTTCGATAACATGTTAGAGAATACTTGGAAACAGATAATCTTATCGCGATGCGAATTGAGTGGCGTTATCAGCGATCAATACATCATGTTCTAAAACATGTATTCTCCTCGCTTTTTACACAGAATATTCATAGTCGAATAATGTAAAATCGTCAAAGGATAGAAGTGATGTTCTAAGAATCCCGAAGTTGATCTTTTGACAAATTTAAATTTCTTTAATGCCGTCGGAATACTATTGAGAAGAAGATATTAACCGACATGTACATTCTTTTTTATTTTAGATCTCCCTGCATCATGAACCGATCTGAGATTGCGGTCCGTTACATCTAGGTTCACTTGTATTAACTTTGCACAACATCACGATCAAATCACGAATCACGAATATTCGTCAAATTCACGAAAGCTACTTGAAATGCAGAGTTGCCACAATTAAATCGATGCTGGAGAATCAACAGAGGATTGTATGATCTGCAGACGGTTTTAGACGATTGCAAAGCTTTCGAACGAGATACGTCCTTAAGGATGTCGCCAAACGAGGAAAGGATATCATCAACGTTGTGTCTCAAGACAGAGACGAATTGTAACGTTATAGTAAAGCGGAATCGATTGGAGAACGATGAAACAGTGAAGAATCACGAAGCGCCGATCCAAAAGAATGATGAGCCGACGGGCGAGGTCGAGTATAATCCAAGGATAAGGTGGCCGGATCTCTGTGCGCAAATCTTCATACACGCCGGTTCTCTTTACGGGCTGTATTTGGTGTTCACGCAAGCGAAATTACTTACAACACTATTTGGTAAGACGAATTTCTTGGTTTATACGTATGTGTATATATATATATGATTATGTTTAATTTTATTATCAAATGCACGAATTTTCGCGGTTTTAATATTGTAATAAGAATAGAAATTTTATGAAAAGAATACTTTTTACACATTTTTCTATAGCTTTATAATTTTTATATAGATAGCTCCTCGCTGGTCTTTAAGATTGTACAATGTGCATTTGATTACAAGTCATTTTAGCGTTTTAGGATATCAGATATAGTCTCAGTATCGCTTATCAGAGATAGGTGGAGATAAACTTTCATATAATCTATGTATAAAACAGTGAATACTTATTTGGTTTTGCAATCTACTTAAAACATTTGAGTTTATAAGTTAGTTAGTATCGCTTCATATCTTAATATAGAATGACTAATACTTTATATGAGATATCTCATTTCGTTATGTTGTTTTTTGTTACATAATTGATCTCTTTTTCTTTCATTATACTATTTTATGACAGTAATGTAATTTAAATAACATATGCAAAGATAACTTTTACTTTTAATTTTCACTTACTTGAATTATATTTTCACTTACTTTAATTATATTTTCTAAATTTAATCTTAATGATTCTAGCATTTAATTCAAGCGTATAAATTGATGTTAGATTGCTTTATTCGCTATACCGTAAAGTAATCCTTGAAATATGAGATTGTTGGAAGTAAACTTTGATTTATGATAGCGTAAAAATGTAGGTCGCGCCGGTAATTTCGCGTCATTTACGAGTTAATCACAATAATATCAATGTAATTCTAAGACTGTAACGCTTGACCGAGTACTATATCAAGCACTGGTTTTTACCTTTTATCTGCGAATCTGTCGTCTTTTTCAACATGTTATGAAACGCAATGTGGATAGATGAGAGCACGCAATCCATTCGAACGAAATTATGTCACTACGATAATTTATAAATGTCCTAGCTGTTACGTATAGAGTTTTTCTCGCACTTGAAATGTTGATAGAGAGAAAATAATTATGATAATTATTTTTTATTTAATAAACAATGCAAATATTGATATTGAAGATTTTTTTTATGTTACTATACTTTCTTCATCGTGATATTCTTGGTACACCTTTGCAATTTTTCTTCGTGTTATTTTTTTATAAGTAATTTTTTTATAAATCGAAATTGCTTACCGTCGTACAGCTGCAAAAACCGACGTTATGCGTCATCATATGTAAATGCCAAAACGCTTGAAATAAATTTACATCATATACTGCCGTGTTATCTATATTCTATAGGTTGTATTACACACGCGGCATTGGCCATGGAAAATGAATGGTTGAAACACGCACGGCTATGGCTATAAAAGCACTTATGAGAGAAGCCTGATAATGGGACGAGTTATGCAAACGCACGTGTTCGCGCACATTTGATTGACGTTTAAAAGCGACATCTATATCGAACCTATTGGCGCTATATTCTGTAAAACGGAAGACTAAACCGCGATAACGATAATGCGTCTCGAATTTCTGCATTCGTCATTACATTACTTTACGGCACAGTGAACATAACATCTGAAATAGAGTAGCAAACGTTAGCTCTATAATATCTCAATCTTCAAATGACAATCTAAAGAACATGCAACAAGAAGAAGGAACATTTATAAAAATTTCTGTTACATAATTTATAATTTATTTACTTCTTTAACAAATTTTGAAAATTAGCTATCTTCGTAACCCTGGTGAAAATAAAATTTGGAGCGTAAGTCGAATGGAAGGAAAGGGTGATAGAAGCGTGAACAAAACGTCTAGGAAGCGAAAATTGAAACACCGGAGCGTAAAAGAAGCGTTAAAATTTTTTTACGTTTCTTTTATGTTCCGGTGTTTCAATTTTCATTTCCTAGACATTTTGTTCACGCTTATATTACCCTTTCCTTCCATTCGACTTACGCTCCAAATTTTATTTTTACCAAAGAAGAAATCAACATTAACAATACGAAAAGATAGCGTGAGAATTTAAAATGATAAATAAAATTAATTTAAATAAGAAAGATAGAAAAGATGAAAAAGTAAAAGTGAAGAATAGAAAATAAAGTTAATAACTGAATAATTAACGTGATAAAATTATCACGTGAAAAAACCTTTTGTCTTTCAAGAATAACATTGCAAAATCTAATAAATGCAGATCGGATAAGCTAATATTGCTGCTCTTTTTACAATTCGAATGTACTTCTGAGAACGTTTATGGATATATTTTTTATGATTACAGTGTTTGTAACGATTTATACATCTGGCTTTGGTGTTACGGCTGGCGTTCACAGATTATGGTCACACAAGGCATACAAAGCGAAGTGGCCTCTGCGCCTACTTCTAGTCTTCCTTTTCACGATAACAGGACAGGTATGTAAACCTTTGTGTAATAACAATATATTCTCTGTTACTATAGTCAGATTGTGATTATAGTATTATCGCTATTATATGAAGAATTTGTATTAAAGATTATATTTACGTGTATGTGTTTAATAGATACTTAAATAAATAAGTTTAATAATTTTTGTTAAAGATTTTTTTTACAATATTCTTTTTATGCAGAGAGATGTGTACACGTGGGCACTGGACCATAGGGTGCACCATAAATACAGTGAAACCGATGCGGACCCCCATGATGTGAGAAGAGGTTTCTTCTTCGCTCATGTAGGATGGCTTTTTATAACACCTCATCCTGATGTCGTCGCCAAACGTAAGGCGGTCGACATGAGCGATCTAGAAGCAGATCCTATAATTATGTGGCAAAAAAAGTAAGAAGCTTATGGTACTAATATCTTTTCAATGTTGCAAAAAAAGAAATACACAAGGAAAAATAAAATACATATATAAAAGACATCTTTATCATTAATTTTATATTATTCAGAAAATTATTTTTGCATGATTCTATCTTAATATACATAATTAATTTTATATCAATATCTTATATCTATAGGTTGTATATACCACTATTTGCACTTCTAACCATCGCATTACCGGTGGGAATTCCTTGCTACTTCTGGTCGGAGACGCTGTGGATCTCGTTCTGGGTGAATTTCAATCTTCGCTTCTGCATCAATTTAAATATAGCCTTCAGTGTTAACAGCGTGGCACACATGTGGGGACAGAAGCCCTACGATAAGTACGTATTGAATCTATTGAAAACCATCGGGACGATTAAACAAGCAATTATTTAATTCGATGATTTTTTTTTATATAAAGAGATGGAGATTTTTCAATATTTTAAATATTAACCCTTTATAATACAATTTTGCTCGTAGGAACATCTCACCGGTGGAGAACATTCCGGTGTCTATCGCGGCGCTTGGTGAAGGATTTCATAATTATCATCACGTTTTTCCATGGGATTACAAGACCAGCGAATTAGGCGATTACTCGTTCAATATCACCACCGCCTTCATCGACGCATTTGCACGGATCGGTTGGGCGTATGAACGAAAATATGTCTCGCCAAATATGATCCGTCGCAGGGCGGATCGATGTGGCGATGGGAGTCACATTTGGGGTTACGGTGATGTCGATATCTCGAAGGAAGATATGGCGGAGCTGGATATAATGGATTATCACGAGTAAGAAATTCATATTTTGATCAGATTCTCACGGAAATCGGAAAAATACTTTGAAGAAAAACACCTCCTAATACGTCACACTTGGACCACATGAAATCTTTCGTCACAAAGATTTTTCATTGCAAAGAAATTCAAAGATTTGAACTAAAGTGATGATACGAGATTTGAGATTCTCTGTAACTTTAAGTTTTACATAAATTATTATATACCATTGAGAAATGTTTATAATGGTTAGAATTAAAGGGATAATTTAAAGGAAAGGTAATTGATAAAGGTACAGTTGGCTCTCGATTGTAATCAGCGATTAATAAACTCTTTTATTTACAACAATCATGAATCATTCAAACAAAATTCATCGTAAAATTAATATGTATACATATTCTGTATATAGATTACTTTTTGTTGATATTTATATATATTTATGAGATCTGTTAGAATCATTTGTTTGAATAAATTTTATCGCAAATTATAATGACAAAAACGTAATCAATAAATTACAACTTCGCACAATTGAGGATCCATAGTTTGATGCAGGAGAGGCCACTGTTTAATCTAATATATGTATATTATTACATTCATATTGTTATTCATATTATATGTATATTTTTTTTATATGATACATATTTTATATAATCGTTATTTGCTACATTCATATAACTGCATTATAAAATTATGAATGATGAACAATTATAAAAATTTCTATTTTAAATATGAATGACGCAAAGTACAATAATCTAAATGGAAGAGATCAATATTATATATTGGTATATGTCCTATAATAAGATAAGATTATGTATATTCTTGAAACTCTTTTTCTTTAAATCTTTTTTTAAGGAGACTTAATGTTCAAAATTTGTTGTTTTTGACGATTTGAAAAAATCAAGGATAAAAGTAAAATTATCACACATTATTAATTTTCTCAATAAATATTTCATATATTTTGTTTGTTTTGTGTAATAATAAAATTTTAATTAATATTCCATTAAAATTTAAAACATATATCAGGATATTGTAATCTTAATATGATTTGTTTTTAATTTAACTCGTTTTTCAAATAAAATTATTTTATATTTTAATAATATATTTTTTTCATAATCTTACACTTATTATTACACTTAATTTCATGGTTTATATTTTTACACCGACCAATTAACTTAAACAGATAACATATGGTATTCATGATGCCTTCTATAAGATATTTTTTCCAATATATAGTTCCTATTGTTCACAGACGAATCCTATTGTTTGTTATATATGTATTCTAAATAATGTGTTATATATATTTTATTTTTATATTGTATATTGAAATATTAACAAAATAATGTATGGAAATTTTTCATGCAATTTGCAATTCAAAAATCCAATAAAATCTCATTTAATATATACAAGAATATAATATATGCTATGGTAGAAAATTATAATATGTATAATGTATAGGTCTTATAAATAAGTATGGGGTAATAATGAATTTATAATCATTTTGTTAAATAATAATTTTGTATGTAAGTATAATTGTCCATAAATATATACGTTATAGTAATCCTTTCTGAATCGTTGCGAGCAATAGCAAAATTTATAAATTTTAGTATATTTAGTTATTGAAGTACTTATTTAAACGCAGCCAATCAAAATATAAAGTATAATTAAATTTATACTCGTAAGTACGTCTCAATACATTTTCTGACTGCACGATTTTTTATATTTCTATAAAATATAATATTTAGATATACAATTTTCGATAGCAAAACAAAAATTTTAATTTGATAATTTTATCAGAATCATTTATTAATATTGCATAGCTACGATAAACTTTGTATAATTATATTTCTGTCTATACATATATGTATACATGAACTTATCTTGAAAAAGATGCGAATGTAGAAAACATTGTTATGTGATTGATGGCATGAACTTATTTTCCATTAATTGTGAAAGTATAAAGTAGATTTGCAGTATAATTATTTGCTTTGCATGTAGACCCTTCAGTCGCAATACTTGCTTGTGTTGAATAAAATATTCATGCAAATGATAGGTATGTATATTTCTGTGTCTCTGTGAATAAGTAATTTCCATTTGGAAATGTCAAAAGCGTAGTTGTAGTTTTAAGTTACAAATACAATACTGAAATTAAAAGAAATAATTTTTTAGAAAAAGAAAATTCTCTTAAGGTGGCACGAGTATCAGACTGTAATATATGCAGCTTCTAATTATAACTTCCTTAATATAAATACGACTTTGAAATAACCGTTTCATTCGGTTAACCTACAATATATTTTCAATTAATTGCGTGACCGTATTTTCCAAAAGATGTGTAAAGAAATCTTTTAAATACACATAATCTGTATTTTACGAATACATCTATTGAGTATGAAGAACCGAAGATTTCGTGTTTATAGAATCATGGGAAACAAGAAATTTTATGATGATAAATTTATTTAAGCAACTCATCATGTGTTACGTTCGTGCACAACTAAAGGCTAACAAAGAGGAAATGACGAGGAAAAAATAACTTATTCCATTTCGTAATGGAATTCTGAATAGGGTTCGTAAGGCCAATTAAAATATCCTCAACATTATTGTCGCCATGTAGTTCCTTTCCGATCTTCCAGAAGCGCGTTTCAGTGCGTCTCTGTCGAGAAGTAAGTATAAAAGGTACAACTTTCAATGAAAGGAATGTATGCCGATACTTTTTGTATTTTTCCTCCTATTTGTATTTCTCTTTTTTCTTGCTTCTATCCAATAAAACATCCAGCAATTTTATCATCCAAGTTCAACCTTGTTCTTTAAACTGTTTCTAAATTGTTGTATTAGTTTTTACATCTACATCTATAATTCTGTACTTTATAAAGATTTGCCGATAAAGATAAAATTTAAGAATCTTACATTTTTGTCCTTAATTCCGTAGTTATCCTATTCTATTTTTTTTGCTACTCTAACATCTTTTAGAAAAATATTATAATATTTAATGCACTATCAAATGGCAATAATTAATTAAAAAATATTTGCAAAATGTTTTATATTAAATTAAAATGTTTTATATTAGATTAAAAAATGTTTTTTTACATCAATAGTATCGACATGAAGGAAATCATAGAAGAGAATAATTTCAACAATACCAGCAAAAGCAACAATGAAATGGGAAAAAGATCCGTAAAGTGGACTGCCGTCCTTTTTTATATTTATCTTCATGTCTTTGGTTTGGCCGGATTATATATTCTGTTAGTAAAAGCAAAATGGTTGACGGTATTCTATTGTGAGTATATAGAACTTTATATAGAACATTATATAAAATAAATAAAAAATGGTGTAAAAATAAAATTATTTAACCCTCATGAGAGCTTATAAATAATGAAATAATGACAGAAATAAGAATTTTTTATAAAAAGATTATTAACGTTAAAGTATTATTGCTTCCAAGTATTCTGTTAAATATGAGCTTTAAATATTTTTCACAAATAAAGCTTCCTACATTACATACATTAATTTTTATGTCTCTATTATATCTTCTTTTTAATGGTTATTTAACGCGCGCGCGAATGGTAATATTTAATATTAATGTAATATTTTTATTTTAGTTTCATTCCTAGTCATAATCAATTCAATAGCATTGACAGCGGGTGCTCACAGATTGTACGCACATCGAACATTCATCGCAATTTGGCAACTCAGATTGTTCCTAGTACTAGCACACACAATGGCAGGCGTGGTAAATAAAAGATTTAGCAGCGTTAATTCAAATATTCAATAATAATTGTTTAAATACTTAAATGACTTAACATTGTGCCAATTAATCGAGAATATAATAAGAAATTTAAAATATAAAAATTCTCTGTTATAACAGTATGTTATTTCTTTTATATTTCTCTTTATAATAATTATAATTATATTTAAAAATGTAAATCATATAATCATATTTAAATTTATATTTCTCAGGGTTCATTATATGATTGGGTATTTTGGCATAGAATGCATCACAAATATCACGATACCGAGAGGGATCCGTATAATCATAAGAAAGGATTCTTTTATTCTCACGTGATCAGTAATCTTTTGTCAGCACCTTCTGATTTGAAGACATACGCGAGGGACATTGATATGCGCGATGTAGAAGAAGATGGATATGTTTGGATTCAGCGAAAGTATGTGTCTTTAATGATATATTTAAATGTATCATAAAATATAAACATAAAAAGCTTATATTTTTGTTCTTATGCATTTTTTTTATATATATAAAGAATTAAATAGAAATGATATATTGATGGATTATTTATAATTTTCTATTATTATCCATATTTCAATAAATTTCCTTTTTTAATGTTCACTCTTTTCTGTCTCTTTAATTATTTAACTCTAAGTACATGTAATTATAGTTATATCTTCATATGTACTTTTTTTCCTTTTATTTTATTCTGCTTTGGTATTTGAAAGGATTTTATCTGAAAGTGTAATAAATTAATCTACTTATCTAATTAATAATACATACAAAAATATTTAAAGCATATATATTACATAGGTTCTACTGGATACTCTTCATCGTGCTCGGACTTCTACTACCTGTCAATATAGCTGTAGGATACTTGGATGAATCATATATAAATTTATTTTTAATTATTGGCGCAGCACGATTATTGATAACAACCAATATTTCTTGGTTGGTAAATAGCGCGCTACTCGTCTGGGGCCTGAAAAAAGGAGACAAGTTAATATCTGTTTTTCATACTCTTTCGCTTTTCTATAAGCTATTCTTCGAGATGCCGAAGAATCACGGTACCGTTCTTATAACCAAGGATGGTATTGTAAATAGCGCATAATGGAAATAGAAGATTTTCAAAATGTTTTATCGTTTAAATTCCAAAAACATTATGAATAAAAATAAAATAACTGCATTTCCTTCATAAAAGATTTAATTTTTTAACATACTTTAATTACACTTCTTATTAAATATACTCCTTAGTTTAAGATATTAATAAAACTTTATCGTTATTAATAAACTTAGGATTGTATTAAGCTTTTAAAAATTCTCGTATTAGTGAGATTTCGATAACACCTTTCTTCCTTCTTTCTGTAATAAATTTGTAATATAAATCTGTATGAAAATTACAATAAACTTTTATTGTAATTTTCATAATTATAATAGCGTAATCTTTACATGAAATCGGCTAAATTTGTTTCCAGTTTAACATTAACATTGACATTTCAGATTCCCGGTTGATGACAATTCCGTCTTCTTTTTATCGAAGTCTTATTGGCTCAATTACCATTATATGATTCCATGGGACTGGAAAAGTGACGAATTCGGCACTTACGAAACGGGATTCATCACGTTCATTATTAAGATGTTGCGCGAACTCGGGTTCATTAACCAGTTAAAGACTGCCAGTAGCGACGCTGTGCGAGAAGGTCTCTACAAAGTAGCCACATCAAAGATGACGCTGAATGATGCTTTGCTGGAGATAAAAGAAAATGCAGAAGAAATCGCTTACAAGGAGAAGCTAATATATCGCCACTAAAAAAGCGAATTAGTCAGAGAGTGAATTCATTTAATTAAAATTACTATATGCAATTGTTATTTTATAAACTTAAGTTAAAAAAATAAGTTTTTTAAAAATTCCGTACAATAATACATGTAAAATGATTATTCAATTAAAATTAATTAATTGGATAAAACTCAATTTACATCAATCACGAAATTTTCTGTATATATTACTTTTTTTATAAAAATTTAACATGTAATACCCAATAAATTTATTGTCTTATAAAAAAATGTCCGTTAAACTGGAACACTGAACAATCATTTATCTTTATTACATTTTATAACTGGCGATTAAACGTTTGGCAATTTGACTTTTGAATTAAAAATGTAGACGCCGAATAAAGGTACGCCATGTCTTTAAAAATATATATTTTATTAAACACTTTATTTTAATTATTAACGTGACAGCTCATATAATACAATACGATAGTCATATAATTTCTTACAGTTAATAGTAAAAATAATTTCAATATATAGGTGTGCAATTTTGTGTCCTTGGCGAATATATCATGACAATCATTTTCCATACTTGTCATACCAGATGAACAAACGATTATTTAACTTACCAAAAGATATAAAATAAAAATCGTAATCGTAAAAGACCGGATGTAAAAATTTACAATAATGTTAATTTGAAGATAAATTTGTTAATAATCCATATACATATATGATCTTGTGGAAAAAAAATGAAAATCTTTAGAAAAAAAATGCACAGAACAGAAGTATGAAAATTTTGATGTGGATTTATATTATAAAAATTATAATTACTTATTTAATTATAATGAGAACCAACGAATTCTGCCAGAAATCATAACTTCTTTCCCGTCTTTTATCGCTTATGATTTTACAAATTGTTATATAAGTTATTTTCGAATCTTATATTATATTAATTAATATAAAATAAAATGATAAATTAATATACATATTTATCGTGTGTCCATTACGTAACTGTATATCATATTTCGATAATTATGTTCACTTTGGTTTATGTTTTATTATTACTATATTAACACAAACATTTTTATTCACATTTCTTTTTTTCCCATTAGAAACATAAATTATTTATTATATAAATAAATTATACCAAATCCATTATTACTTATAAATCCAAATAAATTATACCAAATCCATTATTACTTAATTTACATATATAAACCATAAAATATACTAATAGGAACTAACTAAAAGAAACATTTCAAAAACGTTATGTATAATGTATAAAAAAAGGAAATTTTTTTATACATTATAAATAAGAATTTAGAGAATTTTCGTATGCTTATAATATTAATATCATAAGAAAGAGAGAAAATATAATTTTTAAATTTATTGAAGAACAATGTTTCGCTGATGTTCTGGAGAATATTTTTAAATTTTAATTTTGATTTAACAACAAGACAGTATTGTCTCAAAATTATTATCAAGTTTGAGGACCGAATTATCCATTTTGTTCGAGAAGATGCAATATACACATCATATAAATGTTTTCGCAATATACACATCAGTACGTTGGGTTTCCTATCTGCTTACCGGCAGGAGCATGCTTTATTGCGCTCGCAAAATAAAGTCAAAGTACAAATGTATAAATTCGGTGAAGAATGAAGAAAAGGAAATTGGCTTTTGACACTCTGATATAATGTACTCTGTACTCTGTACTCTGATAGTTTACAATTGTAAAATTTAATAAATCGTCGAACTTGCATTTTGATTTTATTTTGCAAGTGCGATAAAGCATGCCCCTGCCGATAAGCAGACAGGCAACCTAACGTATTGCTGTGTATGTTGTGAAACCACCCTGTATAAAATTTAGTTCTATAGTAAATGTATATTAAAATTGAGCAACGCTTTAACAACATTTATAAATTCTTAAAAATGTTTTGTATTTATATTAAATCAGGTTCGTAATTTTTGTACCATATTTATATTTCTACATTTCTTTTTCCGTCACCGTAGTACTATAATAAATTTACGAACTTTAAAAGGTAAAAGTACAAAATTTTATATTTAATCAATATTCCAATTATACAAATATGTATATGTCCTTGTTACAATTACGTCAAAAGATTGTACGAATGATATAAGTTATCCAATAATTACGCAGTATAAGTCGGAAGCTAACTCTGTTTATCTCAAAAGGAGGATAAAAAAGCTTATTGAGTAGCGAATATAGCGCTTGCAATCCAGAACATCATCGACATTACAAAAATCCTGCTTTTTTTCGGTGCTGGACTTTTCGAGATTATACGGATTATATAGGATCCGCCAAATAATCGTGCAACGACATGTTGGAACTGATACGCGACGGTCGAGACGTAAGTCCTGGAAGGCCGACTTAAATATCTTTCATGAAATTTATCTAAACGAATTAATAAAACTTTGTCAAAACGACTTTAATATCTTTCATGAAATTTGTCTAAACGAATGTATTATAATTTATGACCGTCGTGAACAAATATAAAAAAAAAACCCTTATTTAATCGAGAGTCTCGTACATATCTTATTGATTCTTCGTGTGATGCACTACAGCTTCATCTCTTTCCTCCTGCGTTTGATCTTTATCGCCCCAACCCCATAATTCGTGGCTACCATCACCTGTTCTCTCCACTCGTTTCTTTATCATGTCTTCGGACACGGTCTTCAAATCATACGCCCAGCCGATTTTTGCGAAGAAGTCGATGAAAGCTGTTGTGAAGTTGAAACTGTAATTGCCCAGCTCGGACGTTTTGTAATCCCAGGGAAAGACGTGATGGTAATTGTGCCAACCCTCGCCGAGGGCGAGTATGGCAACACTTTTGTTCTGCGCTGGATTTATGTACCTACGGGATAAGAAATTAAATTAATTAAATGTTGATCACGCTGCCTCGCTGAAAATAAATTTTTCAAGAAAGTCTAGTAAAGATTTGAGAAATTCGATAATTTTCCTTTTCGAAAAAACCTCTACGAAAGTATAAAATTAAAAAAATATATTCGAAAGACTGTTTTAATTGATTGATACTTACTTGTCGTAGGGCTTGTTGCCGAAGAGATGAGCCGCGGAATTCACCAGCCATGTCATATTTAACGTGAAGACATAACGGAGAACAGTGGGAATGAAGTAAGCATTCGTCCACGTTTCGTTCCAACATACGACCGGAATAACAGTTGGCAAAATAAAGCAAAACAATGGCATCAATATGGCATAATATCTGAAAAGAACAATAAATCATTATTGTACCTGTTTGCTAACAAGATATTATTTCGATTAATGTTGACACACGTACTTCTTTTGAAATGCCAGTATAGGATCGCTCTCAAGATCACTTAAATCAATATTTTTGCCCTTTTCCTTGACTTCCCAATGTTTTCTACAGAGCAGCCAGCCCATATGTGCGAAGAAGAAACCTCTCTTAGCGTTGTGCGGATCAGCGTCGGTCTCGCTGTATTTGTGATGAACCCTGTGATCTCTGGCCCAATCGATCGCGGCGTCCTAGATCCGACAAAATTACATTTAGATCGATACTGATACTGAGAGTGCCTTAATTTGCTCCGTTTGCATAAAGCAACTTTGATATTCAAGTACTTTGATTCCGTCGATTGTCATATTTGTTTTATTTATATATTATCATATTTGATATTATTCCCTCTTATTTGCATATTTCTCTGAATATTTATATCGCAATAAATAAAAATGCCGGAACATACACGCTTATATACTTCCGTTACAAACAATATGTGACGCCTACAGTCTCGAGTTCATGGAGAGGGATGTCTTTTTTTTCCCCTAACAACAGATCACTTGTCGTTAGCTAACGACATGGATCATGTTATTTTTTCATTTCTTACACGCGATGCGTGTTTTATACTCGGCATCACCGTATCGACATGAATTCTTTATGCCTCACTAGCCACAGGAAAAAGTCGATTCTATCATACTCGAACGATTACTATATCGTTATATATATATATATATATAAATATTCGCGAAAAATATGAATAATACGTTGATCAAATATATATATATATATATATATATATATCTTTGATGCCACAATCCTTGAAATTTGTCGCGAGAAAACTGATTACGTATTATTCATACTTTTCGCGAATATTTTTATTTGTAGAGTCTTTTTCAGTTTCTGAGAAATCCGCTTACCTGGAACGCTATAGTATTCATAATCGTAAGTAGTAGCTGAAGAGGCCACTTGGCTTTGTACGATCGGTGTGCCCAGAGTCGGTGAGCCCCGGCAGTGATTCCGAGGCCGGTAAGTTGATACAATAAAATTGCTGCAATCGAGAAAATCATGATGTTACACGCAAAGATCTTGCCGTTTGCTCCGATGATCATCAATCTTCACGGGATATCTTGTAACAAATTACATTACTAGGGATGATTGATAACACGGAACAGAAAATTTACTCGTAATAAGAATGTCGTAACATGCTTATATGTATATAGTAACAACCGCGTTGAAAAATCATTTATGTTCTTATATTAATTATTACAAGCGTAACGAAGTAATGCCTATAAATGTAAATCACAATTAGCCTAATTAAAGTTATAAAAATTCCGTCGCGTCAACAGGTGTGTCAGTCTCGTTCAAAAGAGTCGCCAGTATGTCGTGAGTATATTTTAGCTGATCCGATTAACAGTCCGCTAATTGTTCACGCTAAGGAGCGTGAGTGCAAAATTAAAACAAAATTTACTACGAGTACGAGTACATCACGCGAATACGTCAACTGAATCATATCGTATCATAGCGGATAATGTACGGTTGATCAGCTTTCATTAACTTAATTTCTTTGTTGAGCAAAAATATTGTCTTATTATATAATTATTTTGTGAGAAAATAAGAAATACGTTATATGCCGCGCAATAACGTATCGAGCCACTCACCGAAAACAATGGTCGCCAATTTGGCGGATGTGAATAAAAGGTAAAGTCCATAAAGAGCGCCGAGATGTAGGAATGAGAAAACCACCACGTTCTTCCAAACGATCTGTCTAACATATTTACGTTTCTCCTTGGACTCCTCGATCAGCGATTCGCTAATAGTCTCACCCTCGAATAACACCCCTGTCGGTGCGATTGTTACATTCGGTGCCATTCTTGCATAAAATCTGCTAACAATCACATAAGAAAATTCTCCTTAATTATTTTTTTAGAAAAAAATTAAGGCAAGTAATAAGTCTTGCACTGACATCGTAATTGCGACAAATAATATTCCTGTCTTCATTAGTATTATTCATTAACGTTTAATTCAAATAATCTTATTTGTTCCTTGAATAACTTAGATTATTGTCCATAAATATTCAATGATCTATATTGCTGTAAAATTACAACGTAATTTAACGTAAAGAATTAAGTAAAGAATTTATTAAAGCTTCTGCACGAATTAATCTAATTCTAATTTTGAAGACTCAAAAGATTGCAAAATACTAATAAATACAACATATATTGTATTTGTAGAATTGAAATTAGCTAAATTTAGACAAAATCAAATTCTAAATTATTCTCAAATAAAAGTCGATGTCGAGAATAAAGCACCTTTGACGAGGCCGCCGCGATAATAATATTTGCATACATGACTTATTTGATGGACTAACATGACTCATATAATAGCAGCGTAAGTATCGATGCTTCACTAGACTTAAAAGTTACGAAAGCATTTAGAACGAATAGCAATGGGGCATATGACACAAGAGCGATCGATAAAAGAAAAATCAATAGCGGCAAATGCAAATTTATACATATAGAACAAATACAAAGAGTCTCTCTCTCTCTCTCTCTCTCTCTCTCCCTTTCTCATTCTCTATTTGCAACTATGGGAAGTGCCTACTTCAGTTTACAATTATCGCGACTCGCAATTATATGTTGAAGATTCGCGAAACGGTTATATCAGCGGACACTTTCGAGGTAATGGACGACCTGGAAAGCAACTGCGATTATGTCGTTTTTACACGCATAAGCGCATCGGTTAATTGGCGTAACCGTCGCGCGGCGACGGCGGCGACAGTGATTCTGGGGAGATGACACCTGTAAGACTTTCACTGCGTCGTCGCACAAGTAGTGGAGCTACCAGCTGATAACCCGGTTAGCCCAGTTAGAAACTCACGCTTCTCGCGAGACCTGTATATCTCGTTCAGACACGATTTATTGACGATCCCATGCAGTGTAACCGTCTAGAGCGAGTATTCACGTGACGTAATAGCGGAGCACGGTTTCTCACTGTGTCACAAAAAAATATACTTTTACTAAATCACCTCATACGTGGGAATTCGAAACCCCGAAAATCTTCACTTCACACACAGAAATTTAATATTCCGAAATTGTTTCTTTATTTTAATAACTATTTTTTATTCTTTTAACTACCTTGGATTCAAGTCTCTCCTCTCTGATTCAAACGTCAAGGCGTTAAGAGCTTCCGAATCGTTGGCTGGCTTGTCTAAATCGACGTACGTACATAAATATGGAATTCGTAAATGTTTAATCCGGCAAATCGCCCTCAAATTCGTCAAACGTGTAAGAATGTACGCGCCCGGACCGGAGTATCCGCCTATGCCGCGCGATCGCGAATATCGAAGTAGAGCGAGAGATGGTCCCGGCGGTGCCCGGTCGAGGATGGTCTATCGACTGACGGCTGGATCCTCGACGGACGTCCTCCGGGCGCAGGCTTGCGCGGCGCCAGGACGCCGTCATATATTTTCGTCAACAGCCGCCTGCGCGGGAATGCTTGACGAGAGATCAACTGATCTGCTAAATAATCTAGGCCAATTGGAATAAAGCTATTTAAAATCTGAATCGCGAAATAACAAATTTGCATGAAACAAGAGCAATGTATAAATAATATAAAATTTTGTATTATAATAATACCTATAAAATTTTTTTGAACGTCGTTATGCACGTATTAAAACTAATTTAAAAAAAAAAAGACGAAAGAAAAGAATTGATGAGACAGATAAGAATGGGAATTTATGAATTTTTTTTCTATATACCAATTATGCTAATGAATATGATTGTTATTGCACATTCACAATTAGAGATTTATAAATAGAATATTTATATAATTGCTAATAAAGCAATCACGTAATATTATATAAGATATTAAAAATGTTGTCAGAAAAATTCTTTTAATATTTTTATTAAATTATAAATATAAATTACGTTAATACTGCCTCATATTTCCTTGGAAAACATGCTAATAGCTTGAAATGATAAATAATTTAAACGATTTAGTGTCTATTTTTATTTATTACACATGAATAAAATGAATAGAATGCGGTAGATAAATTAAGTCCAGTGCGGTAATAAATTAAGTCCTAAAAACATTTTGAGACTGATATAATTCTATAACTTAATTTTATCGTCATATTGTATATTTTGAATAAGCCATTGATAGAAAATCCTTTAGATAGCGACTGTAGTATTACGATATTTTAGACACGATTATAAACAAGGTTGAGAACACGGCCTCAACTCCATTGGAGCGAGCTCGATCATTGCCAAGGCTACAAAGCTTTTCGAGGTCAGCCGCGTTTCTCACGTAGTAGAATGATCAATCTAACACAATGCATGAGCACTTGAATTTTTTATCGAACGAACGTGTTGACAGTCATAGATAGAAAAGAAGTATCAATTAATTGGTTTCTTTTTTAAAAATGATTAATGATATCGCTGGAATTTAGATAAACTAAAGTGCAGTACAATCTGTGTGTGCGAATTCTATTCAATGTCAATATCAACTTATTTGTCTTAGCATACTTCGATTAAGAGAATTTGTGAAATGATTTAAGCATATATTGTATATATATTTTTTAAATTATATTGCATATAATTTTTTGATGATCGCGATTTGTAAAATTAGAATTATCTGTAGAATTATTTTTCAATATTGAATATGCATATGATATACCGTGTATAAGACAAACTTTATCACAATTAATAGAATATCTTATTGACATATAAATTACAAGATGTATAATTCGTTTATTAACGTCTATTAAACTAAAAAAATCGTCATTTTATTATAGCAATTATACATTATGTATGTATATAGTAGCTATTATATGTAAAACGATTCGCTAAAGTTAATTAGGAAGCTTATTTGAGTTGTTTTATTCTAACAAGAAGTACTGCGTGGTTAATTTGATATATGATATAATTCAAGTCTTATCTTCTTTAAGATCACGACCGTGGCTTAGTATGCTTAGTAGATAAATTGTAGTACTGTTGCAATTTATAAATAACTACACTTTACTCCTGTGTTTACGAGATTTAATAAGCATAACACGTTGTTACTAATTCATATATACGTATAAAAAACTTGACGCATACTATATCACGTTATTATTAATAAAAAGAAAATTAATACCCTATTAAGAGCGATATTATCTAATTTAAATTGCAAAATCAATTTTGATAAATAACTTTCAGATAATACGTAAAATCAAGTGCAGGCTCTTATTGATATCTTACTAAAATCGTGTACATCAATATTATCTAATTTATGTTATTATATGTATAATCACCGATGAAAAGAAAGATATAATTTACGACAAATATAATAAAGAAAAACAAAAATGTTGAAATATATAAAGGCACTGTATGCATGCATAACAACGCGCGGATTGAACTTTGATCTGCGTTAAAATATTAGGAACACATTATTTTTATATTGGTTTGCATATTGGTTTTGCTGCGGTAATTGTGTCTGCTATGATGTTCAACAAGAAGTAATAAGCACTAAAAAAACATTACTAACTGACCTCTATGCATATTGTCAATACTCATTACAGTATTCATTGTTAATGTTAGCAAATAATTACTGTATTTGCGTATTCATTTCATGTATGTACAGTCCAAAGTCAGTCATAAAAAAATTTATTTACAAACTCACATTTATCGATTCTTATCGTCGATTCTATTTGCGTATTCATTTCATGTATGTACAGTTCAAAGTCAGTCATAAAAAAATTTATTTACAAACTCACATTTATCGATTCTTATCGTCGATTGTATCGGCAGTCACATTTTTAACTTTTTACCTTTCCCACACTATGAAAATGTCGCATCGTTAAATATGTAAAAATTAATTGTTTTCAAAACATTTGATTCTGAAAATAGATTTTTAGTTGCGCGCGAAGTGATTTCGCGTTTTATCTTCAGCCATTTATTTTAACGATCTGGTACGTATGTATGCGTACGTCATTTATTATATGATACATATATGATTGCATCATTTTTCGAGCGTAAATTTAGAGCCAATTTGTCCTAAAACTGTTTCCTTATCTGTTTAAAATTTTTTCTAAATAGTAATCTAAGTTATGATGTTACCTTTTGAATACGTAATATCCTACTTTTCAAATTAAAACACTTCTAACTTAAAACACTTCTGACGATGTTTACAAAACAATTAGAAAAGTCTTATGAGACGGATACAGCTTCAAGGACTAGCTTGGACTTCCCATCTCAAGATTTGCTCGAATCAAATTTCTTTTTTTTTCCATCCCAGTCTATGTCTGATACTTAGTCCGTTGAAAATAACGTTATATCGACTATTATGGGAGGGATTGGGGAGAATAATCGGGTTTCTGCCGACATGAGTCGACCGTCAACTCGTACCAGGCCTCAGCTGAGACCGTCTGAACCAATGGAATCGCGTCGGGCGAATCTCGCCACCTGGGACCGGCGAATGACGGTCGGAAACAGACTACAGATACACCGCGTGCATTCTATTCTTCCGACAGATATCGACCGCGTGTCTATTAGCAGCGCTGAACTACTGACCACTCGCTACTTTAAGAAACGCGAACCTCTCTCGATTATATAATAATTCAAAACAAATATTTTTTTGTCATTACTCTCGGAATAAACAATCTAATTAGTTATTAATTCCATGTGTAAATAAATCATCCGATAAATCGATCTTATGGATTTATTAGCCGAGAGTTGATAAGATGTGATGCGTAATCATAATCTCCGTTTCAAATGTATAGACGTTATCTTCTTCACAATATAAACCCGCGTATAATAGTTCACGCGAATAATACTTGGGTAATGCTTGCTGACCCTTGCATCAGTCACGCATCGTACGATCAATTATCTAGCGTGATTCACGCATACTGCACCACGTACATATATACGTGGCGCTTACGCTTCATACAATATCTTTTTATTGATAATAAGAAAATAATAATAAGAAAAGTGTCTATGAGAACTGCTTATAGCAGAAAGAATGATGCTTTAAAAGACATTAACCCAGGTAGTTGACGTTATTTAGCGTCATTTTAACGTCAAAATGTCAAAAAGATTTTTTTGACGTCAGAATGATGAATATGTACCGTCATTCTATCATTCATAACGTCAGCTTGCTATCTAGGAAGTTACTTTGTATTTTATTGCATAATTGCTCTTATTTTTTTTCCTTTTTTAATTATTTTTTCTTTACGACTATTTTTATTATTTATTATATAGCATATTTATTATTTATTATTTGAGTTATTATATATTTTTTTAAATATTTAAGCTTCGATCACACTTTAGCTTCTTAAAATATTTTCTTCTAGCTGGTCCTATTATAAATTTTGAATATAAACTAAAAAAATTCAAACGAGATTAATTTCTTATTCCTTAATTAATATAATAATATAATAAAAATTAATGATACAATAAAAATAACATAAATACAATTGCATTTAATTTTGGTAACTCCTAAATAATTAAAATACTTTCACTGATCATCCTTCTTTAGACATAAGAGTTTTTCAATGATTACGTCGAAGAGGAAGCATCGCGTAACATAGGCTTCATCTACGCACGCATCTCACGCGACCACGTGGATGTGAGCTGCCTACACGTCGCGATGTGATCGCATTGGTCGATCACGGCTCGTACGAGTCGTACGACCGCGTGTTCGTTTATTCCGATGCATGTTCGCCACACACACACACACACACACACACACTACTCTTACGCGTATCTCTAAATCTTTGCATTGAATCTAATCTCCGAATCTGAATTAAAATTAATTTTAATTAAATTAAAATAAATAAATAAATTTTTAAATTTAAACTTTTAAATTTAATAAATTTCTAAAACATTTCATCGAGGGGCTTATTATATTGATAAGAAAAAAATTTCTTTGCAATATCTAACAACATTCGGTGTACTTATGTATACATGCCGGCCGGCAGACTGGCATCGCATATGTAAGTACACGGATCGTACGCATGAACGGATCACGCATGTAACGGCTGCTCATCTGTTTTGCCACTTCCTTATACGTTCACACTTATATCACGTAAAGCTCGACCTGGCCACGTCAACTGATCACGCACTTACATTGTGACATACAAAAAAAATGTTAGAGTGAAAGAACCAAATTATTATTGATATATTAAATACATATATTCTATCATATTTAATTATATATATATATATATATATATTGATTATTTTAACTTTAATAATATGTTAGTCTTAAAATATTTTCTCCTAATTTTTCCTGTTATAAACTTTGAATGTAAAAATTTGAATTAAAAAATTGAATTAAAATTGATTTCTTATTTCTCAATTAATGGACAAATATAATTGGACTGGTGACTTCTAAATTATATGAATCCTAATTTTGGCAACTAGATGAATAAAGTAATGGTAATTTTTTACATAAAACTATTATATAAAAAACTATTATATAAAACTATTATATAAAATAATCTAAATTTAAATTCTTTTTAAGTCCAATTATTTTTAAAAAGCGCAAAAATTATTTTACTGCAAAAGACGCAAAAATTATTTTACTGCAAAAGACGCAAAAATTATTTTACTGCATGAATCATTGATAATACCCTTATCAATATAAGTTCTTTTTAAGTCCAATTATTTTTAAAAGGCGCAAAAATTATTTTACTGCATGAATCATTGAGAGTACCCTTATCAATTTTTCTAATTATATCGATATTGTAAATAAAAGTTACAAGTATCAATAAATTTATATATTTATATATTAATTGTATTTATATATCTTTATTTATTTGAATCTGTTAATTATATAGTAATTATTTCACTTATATTAACTTTAAAATATATAGAATAGTATTCAAACTCAGGCGCAAGTATTCTTTTGTTTTTTTGCCTATTCAGTATACAAAATCGTAAATTTCATTTAATAAAAAAGATGACATTTTAATCGAAATATTTGTTGTCGAGATTAAATGCCAATATTTGTTTGCACACGAGAAAGCTAAGGGAATATGACACATATTTATGACACACGATCTCTCTCTGCAATTCTGTATGAATCTACGTTCCTTGATATTTTTCAAATGGTGTCACACAAGTCACCCCGGAAACGCAAATGTACACTTTCGCCGAAGACATTATAAATTACATTGCTCGTTTAATGCATACTTTTGCGCAAGATTGTTCAGAGTACTTGTTAATACATTTACATAATATCGCTACTTTTTGAAACAAGGAGATCTAAATGCTAATTACTAAATAAAATCTAATTACTAAATAAAATGGACTTATAATTTGCATTAGAATATTATGCATAATTAATTTCAATTATTCTGCGCAATGAAAAGAATAAGTAAAAATTTTTTGTAAAAACAAAAAAGTTAATAAAAAAGGAAAAATAAATAATTAGTTTCAAACAATATAAATGTTAAAAAATATACTTTGTACAAATTATTACGAAACTATATCAGCGAATTTTGTATGTATTAAAAAATGCAATCTACATTGGTTTTTTTTTTATCATATGGTCTTTTATGGTTTTCTTTTACATTTCATAAATAATATCGATATAATGTCAGTAATATTCTTTCTGAGCCATAATGTTTAGCGATTATCTAGACAATTAACCCTCCCGCCCGATCCATTATCTATGCAGCGTACAACAGGAAACACTTATTTGCATCGAAGAGAACGTGATAGAATTATTTCGCAAATATATA
Organism: Tetramorium alpestre; assembly: GCA_021460005.1. Lineage (NCBI taxonomy): Eukaryota > Metazoa > Arthropoda > Insecta > Hymenoptera > Formicidae > Tetramorium > Tetramorium alpestre. The sequence goes on along the minus strand of JAJVSH010000146.1, from coordinate 345,008 downwards.
GCTACGCTATTTGCATTTCTCGATAGAATATTTCACAACAAAACTGTAACCGTTAGCAAACGCACGCAAAGATCGGACCACTTCATAGCTGAGTAATATTTGCAAAATAATTCATATTTCACAATTATAAAAATAATATTTTTCAACGATAGTGGAAATGATAAAATGAATTTCCTAACTTAATGTAATACTTATAATATTGTAGCAAATTTAACTTAATTAATAAATTTAATTTAGTAATTTTGAATTAAAAAAAGAATTATTAAATATTAATAACTTTTATTTTCATATTGCATTAACAGGATCAAGAAATTTTTTCAATATGCCAGTGTTGATAATATTCGCGATTTATTTATGGTATTTATGAATTCGTAAAATGATGAAAATGAACTTGTCGCATGCGGATTAATTGATGATTGATACATTGGGAACCAAATATAACGGCATCTTGGCGGAAAATTGAAATCGAATCCTCGAAAACTATTCAAGCTACCTATAAATATTTCTCTTTACTTTAATAATATGCTAAACATAGCGTAAGTTAAAGATCAATATAAAAAACTCGTTTAAATTCTTATCACGTCGTATAATTAACCCTTTTTGCGTCGTATACTGTTGAGGCTTACTCATGGCAATGCCAATATTGGATATTTTAGCGACCATTATATTAGGATTATTGTAAAAAAAATGTGCTTTAAGGCATAAATTGAATAATACCACTTGCATAAAAAACTGATTCTCGTATAGAACTACTGACAAATTGTTACAACAATTACTTAGAAAATTGATATTAATGCTGAAAAGAAACGGTTCGGAAATGTAACGAAATATCTCAAATCGTCGGATAAAATTCCCCAAATAACAAATTCACAATCTTTTTTGCGAGAATCGCAACTTTTCCCGTTAGTTGTGATAGCTTCTAGAATTTCATTTTTAATTAGACAAGAAATTGTAGATAGAGGTAGTTCTATAGCTTATAAGATATATATATAAAATTATGCTTATATGGAAAACATATTCACTTACTCACACGCTTTTTCTCTTTTTCTCTCGAGGGATATATCTAACAACAAAGGAATTATTCAACCACAATCGTGGCTGATAATACGTGTGGGCAGGAAAAGAGCAACCTTTTACGTTATAAACTGCGAGATTCCCTTGGTAAACGAGTCATGTGACTGGTCGATGTACCTTTGTCCCTGCACGCAAAGCTATATTTGACTTCTTCTCTTCTATCACGTGGAAATAATAAGTGTAGCACGGTTTGTATTTTTCCTTATAATCTCTAATTTTTAAAGAAACCGTTATCTTTTGAACAAGGAAATATATATATTTCAATTTAAATGTATATAAGTACTTTTAAATTAGTTGTAAACTTTCTTTATCTTAAAGATTTATTTGCTAATTACACTAACATGTACTGTCTGAATCGTAATTAAATGAAAATAGATATATTTTTAAGTGTATGTTAGACTTTTTGCGGATAAATAATTTTATTACAAATAAAGAATATTATATAAAAAAATATAAGTAAGCTTGCATTTAAAATAAATAACAATTTCGTAGAAAAGGAGATACTATTTTAATAGATTTGAAAAATTTATAAAATTTGTATATTTAAGTATCTTTAATAAGAATTAAATATTTTGAGTTCCGTAAAGCTATATTTTTTGGGGACCAAAATTTCGATGACATTATTCTTATTGTCATAAATTATGCAGTTTAGCATAATATAAAATTCTCTCGGATAATACAATATTTCTATAACTCATTTTAATTTTTTTTTTTTTTTAGACGATTATTTGTAGCTAGTAAAGTTGTAAACATATTAATGAATAATAAGTATTTGTAAGCCATACAAAGTACAAATAAAATATTCATGGAAATGCAAATATAAAAAAAATACGGAACAAACATGGAGCATAAATATTTTGTTATCTTGTTCTATTGGAGAAATAAATACTCTGAGCTAAAGTATAAAATTTGTTTCGCTTTCAATAAATAGCATTAATCTCGTGGATATTAATATATTGAATAATTTAGAACAATAAATTTTTTTAAATTAAATTTTGATCAGTATTAAACCCTTGCTTTAGTAATTTGCCAGAAGACGCAATTGCTGTCACACTGGAAGGATACCGGCAGCGATTGCCGTTAAGATAATTGAGGATTATGAATAAAAAAAATCATATCCACTTACCACTTCGTAAATTTTTGCGACTGGTTTCGCTCTGGACAGCAACGGTGAATTATTTCTCTCGCCGGGCTGACAAACGTGTGGAAAACAGACAGAAAGATGATGATTCTCTCGTGCGATTGTTGCTTCCCCAGACTTCGTCGTTAGCGGGCTTTACCGTCGGCAGGTGAACACCGGTCGACGTCGGCAAAAGAACTGACAGACCAGCACCATGCGTGAGAGTTAAATATTATTGGCAATGCTTGAAGAGAGAAAGAGACTACCGGCGATGTTGGTGGCACCATCGCGTGCTCGTACGGCAAATCAATGAGATCGTCGAACAACACGTGATATTCTCATGCAGGTCCACGTGCAAGTCCGAAGGTGCTACGTGTGAATCATAATTTATTTATTATGAATGAAATACGATCAATTACTGTTTATCATTATATTGGGATTATGTTCAGACGAAATAAGGGATTACTACTTGTTAATCGAAATTCATAAAAGAGACTGATGGATTATCCAGCCAACACAATATTCCAGCAAGATTCTTGCAATATAACTAGAATGTTACAATATTACTCTGCACAATATTACTATTAGATTATTCTGTATTGACTACTGGGTAAATGTACTTGTTAACGCGTAGAATAATTTTGCATTCTAGCTATTTATAAATGAGAAAGTAATATTGCAAAAAAAAACATCTTAGGCTATTTAAAAGAGTTTTTTATTTTCTAAGCGGGCATCTTTATTAATTTGGATATTATTTCTGTTTGCAACACATAATTTTGAAAGAATATTTTACAAACTTATTTATTTAAACTGAAATTTATTTAGACTTATCGTGTACTTTAGAAAGAAGGTTAGAAGCGTATTATTCTAAATATAATATAGGGTCATGAGCCGACAAATTTGCTGAGGTTCATAAAGTTATCACTGTAGTTCATAAAGTTAACACTTTGCCAATCGCGTGAGATATACCCTAAATTAATTGACCCTTTCATAATTTATGACTTCCATTACTATTGAAAATTTCCTTTTTCGTATAATCTTTTAAAATATTCTTTTAAATAATTTACTGTTTCTTTAAACTATTTATATATTATAGAATAACGTGACGCAAAATAGATAAGTCTATATCCAATCAGTCGTTCAATAATATAAATCCTGAAACGGGTTGATTTACGCTAACTATTAACAAAATGTTAATAACTAATATTGCATTTACAATTGATTATACATATACATATCTCAATTTTTGTTCAAGATCGTTTATTGTAACGCTTATTTTTGAACTAGCATACTTTATAATTATATACGTTATTATGTTACTATGAATGATACGTTATTATGAATACAATTTATTCTTCCTTATTTGTATATTAATTATATTAACAGATCCAATTAATAATTATTATTTATTAATTATTTGCTTCTTAAGTTATTATTAGACGATGAATAAACTTATTAAATTAATTTATTCTAATTAGCTATTCTTACATGATGATTGTCGAAAAAATATTTGCTATGATTGAAGAATATTGTTCATAAATTATTTACTTAAAGGATTAATTTTGTTTTTATTGTTAAGTTTATACTGTTTCCAATAATATTAACTTTTTACAATAGAAATTATTTATAATTTATTATTAGAGCATTAAATATAAAATATGCTACAATACGTGATTTCATCTATCCAAGTTTGAAAGATTGTTTCTTAAATATTATTATACAATAATATTTTTAATTTATAAGTTTACATTAAATGGCTATTAAAAATAATTAAGTAATAATAGAATAAAATATTTAAAAAATATTTAATAATAGAAGAACATACATTTAAATAGATTTATGAAAGTAGACGTATAAAAGCAAACTTTCTAACTAACTAAAGAACTCATTAGCATAACACAAATTTTAAAAATCTAATTGATGATATGATTAATGGTGGCGTGATTTTCATTGATAAGATTAAAGACTACCGTTTCGCGTAAGTGTGTCTAATAAAAAAAATTTAAATAGGACTTCGCATCTTGACACTGAACTTTTTATCGCATAAACTGACTCGCGTGATAATGATTACAAAATTGTCATATTACCATTTATATCAGATTGTTGCTTTTAAATAGAAAAATTAGATTTATCTTATCTATACATGTACACATAAATAGCAGATTCAGTAATAAAGCATAATAAATGCAATATTTTTAAAATTTAGTTTAATTACTAACAAATAAATAACATTAGGAAGAAATATTTTGGAAAATTATAAACATGAAACAATAAAAATAGCACGAAGAGAGCTCTAATAGAATAAATAAGTTCTAAAAATTATAATATTAATTTTATATAAAATTGTTTGAAAAAATGTAATAAATATATGTATATAATATGTATAATATGTATAAAATAAATATATGTATATATAATTTTCTATCTTTTTATTTCGCATGATAATAACGGATCTGTCTATTAACAAAATTATTTCATAAAATGTTTTAGATTTAAAATTTTTTATATATTGAGATTGATGTTAAGATTGATACACACACACACACACACACGCGCACAATCACATAACAAAACTTTTAAAATTTACAAAAAGATAAAAATATACACATAATTTTTTTCTAGTTCTACTTTTGCATATATGACGATGTGCTAATTGCAATTTTGCAATTGAATTTTTATTTCACTACTCTTCAACTTCTTTTTGTTTATTTTTTTATCTTGCGTCATTATCGTATCGTAGAAGAATGAGTAGCAATTTTTAATTGATACGTCATAATGTTTAAATACTGCGACTTTGAACCTCTCTCACGTGAGAACAGACTGTAATCTCACGCTTTGCGAAATCGAACATGTGTCATCGGCTATAATAATCAGACTGTATAATAAATTTATTCGGCTAAAGTTCAGGCATTCACGTTCAAAGTCTATACAAATAGAATGGTAAATATAATGTCATCATGTGTATATGGCGTTTATCCCATCAATGCACTTACACAGTAAACATACGTATAATTTTTTTTCCCAGCTCTCATTAATTTTCATATCAGATCAGATAATTTCCATTTATTCCCAGATTTACCTACAATCAAAAGTTACATATTTCTCCCTTTTGAATGTAAATATTGCGAGTCAACTTGCATATCCTTGCATATTACAAAGCTAAATAATGAATAAAAAATTGACGCACAAAGCATTTAATATTTTATTATAGAAATTAAAAGATTTAAACAATAAAAACGTTGTGACATTGACATTGTGGCAAATAGACTTTTCCTTAGCAAAAACGTTAAAATAATAGTTTCTATAAACATCAATATCATTTTTAAATTTTCTTATTGAAAAAATTTGAAGAAATTTTCTTATTGGAAAAAAATGTATTTTACAATCGTATAAGAATTATTGAAAAATAAAGAATACAATCTTGAAATTTCAAGATTAAATCCATGTTTGATAAGATTGTTTATGTTGCTCACGTCATTAATCATGGATTTTATATCACGAATATGAATAATGCTACCAATTTAGCTGCTGCATTTGGAATTTTCATCAAAGTTTATTTAACGTTAAATGATGACGTTAATAAAATTTTCGATATTTTGGCAAAATATTATAATAAATCAATGCTGACATAGTAGTATAATAGAATTATATATATTTTGTCTCTGTGTGTGCGAATTATATGTATTTGAGTCTCTCTGTGAACAATATTATATTTACTTTTTCCTGGTTGAATCGATTAACATTGTTGCTTTAATTAGTTATTAGTTGTATTAATTAGTTTATTTTAAGTAAAATAATAATTTTGTCTTTATTTTAAATAAACAATGTGTTAACGACTGCAAATTTAGATTTTTGTCATATATGTATAAAGTTGGAAAAATTATTTTTCTGAAATAAATGTACATTTATTAATTGCTGACGCTATATCGACGTTGTTTTCTTAATTTTCAGATCTTCAAAGTTATTTTATCAGACACAAAAATCATTTCTTATCAATTCTTGACATAAACTACCGATTATTAAGTGAAAGTTTCTCGAGCTACCTAGTTATTAAAATGTTAGTAAATGAATGGAAATTGCGAATAATGTTTTGAAAGGAGAGAGTTTATTCAAAATAATAGAAATGTAAAGTAATGTAAACTAATAAGTGTGTAGCATATAACAGATTAAATTTTCGCCAAAGATCGAACGATAGAATCTGCATGTCCGATGAATCAATTTGCTTTTTTTAGTATTCTTGTTTAATATTCCGGATGCTATGTCATCATCATCACGTAAGCGTAAAAGAATTCGCAAACGAAAAAATTCTTGGCTAATTACCAATTTTAAAGGTTACAGTGTGAACCCAGGATACGATGCGCTATTGGTAGCTGCTGTGTTTTTCGCTCTGTCATTCTTGTTAGCAATGCATCAAATGCAAATTATGATTTAATAGTCTGCTGTCTACATTATTTAAAGCAGGTTTAAAGTGAATTATATTAATTAAACAGCAATTAAAAAAGTGCCATTTTTAGTAGTAAACGTCAAGTTACCAAAAATCATGTAGAATTAGCACATTTTGATGACATGGTGTTTCTTGATGCTAAAATAGAGCGTCAAATGTTAGAATGAAAAAGCACCTTAATTGTTGCTGTTATTTGTTCTTGAAATGAATTCTTCCTAATAAAAAGAATGTTAAAAGTTTTTGCTTAAATATTTGATCAATCAGATAAACAAGAACACAGATAAACATTACAGTTTGAAATAAAAAATAATTTATCTTATGAATTCGCTTATATAAACCGAATAATTATTATCGAATAATTATTCCTACGTAAATTAATTTCTCAATTGAATCTGAGTATCACGATTGTTGATTTTCTGCGTTGAGCTATGCAAATTAATAATTATTTCATCTCAAATAAATAATTCTAGTTTCTTATTTCACTAATGCGATTGTCTCTTAAATTTTTAATTGCAAGGTATACGAGCAAGCGATAAAATTAAAGTATCAAAGTTAAAATAAATTACAGTTAAAAGACTCATAAAGAATAAAACTCACAAAATTAATATTTGGTATATGATAGTATATTAATATAGAGGAAAGTCACCAATATCGGAACACCAGTTTGTTTTTAAACAAAAGCTAAAAGTTTCTTAAACAAAAGCTAAAAGTAAAAATTTGATAGCAGAAATACAAACTAGAAAGTGTCTTCTATCAAATAGTATAGTAGTCATTATAATATTATTTCGTACTTTGTATATTTAATATTTTCTCAACACATGTCAAAAAGAGTGTATGAGAAATTGGACTCCAAAACTGGAACACGTATTTAAAGTTACAATAAGTGAGATAAAAAGTTGCCAACTTTAACGATATTATTAGATTTATATTATTATATCTTTTATTCTCACTGAGAAATGTATCATTGTACAGCGATTTTATGTTTTAAACCATATTATGAAAAAAAAGAATATAAAAGAGAAAAATATAAATAAATTAATAAATTAAGTAATAAAATATATTTATATATATTAAACAACTAATCTTATAAAATTAATAGGTTAGAACAGAATGTTTTGAAAATAAAAGCAATTTTAAACCTATTATCTGTTCTCACGGAGAAATGTAGACCCCTTAACGCTACACATCAATTTTATGTTTAAAACTGCATTATGAGGCAAATATGACTGATAAATATATAAATAAAGCAATTTTAAAATGTTACAAATATATAAAATGATGTAATATTATCAATAATACATTCCCTATTATATAAACTATCTAGATTGTAAGAGAAAATTGTACAAATTTTATTTTCGCTTTTGAAGAATTCGTTTTTATCAGATTTTATATAGAAAAATAACAAAAATGTATGAACTAAGGGTTTCTATTTCTTTAATTATCTAAGGAGACCATGTTTTTATTGGTATTCATACAGTGTAATGTTTAATTTCCGAGAAATAAAGGGATGCCGCTTTATGGGATCTGTGCCAGTATTGGCGACTTTCCTCTAGTTAAAAAACATGGAACATACAAAAATAAGTAAAGAGCGTATTTGTATATCTTTATTTATTTTAATCTTAATGCATTATTATTAAAATATTTTTTAATTGCTAAAAGGTTTTACAATTTATATTTCTGAATAATCGATTGTATATTCAAATATGAAAGTAATAATGAGAAATACAAAGAAACAGCATGTATGCAATTATCTAGAAATATCATGTTCCTTAAATTTTTATGTTTTTAAAATTTAAATGTTTCTTAAATTTTACACTTTTAATCTAATAACTTTTAATTTAATAAATATATAGTAAGGCGTCGACTATTACATATTATGTAAAATAAAAAATTGCATTTTGCATGAATAATGGAATATATTCATCCTTTTGCTTTTTGTTTAAACAGTTACTTATTATAAATTGTTGGTTATTCCAAATTTCATATGTCACATTATAAAAAGTTATATTTGACTACTTAAAATTTGACAAATTTGTATATGATATATATTAAGTATAGAATATAATTTTGTATACATAAATATTTAAATAGAAAGTACACATTTGTACTTTAACAAAGAAATAGAAATCATGTAATTACTTATTATGTTTATTGACTTAGCACTTCCAGTTGAAAATGATTAAATCATTTCATGTGTAATGTTACAATTAAAAAGTCGCTGAGTGATCAAATACAAACATTTTTGTTATCTTTGACAATAATTATTATATTTTATATTGCGTAAGTACGTATGCATTTTTATGAAATTTCTATCTTTCGACCAATTCTACATTAAAATACATTACATACATATGTAATATGTACATATATGTTGCGTTCGTCGATTTTGCGTTAATTTGATATAGAATTAGCCGAAAGACAATAAAAATCTTATAAAAATATTTAAATTTGCTCAATTAACATTTGTAGAGTCAATTATGATGAAATCAAAATAACAGATAAATATATCCATTAATATTAGACATCGTATTTATCGGTGCATTAAATTGACGGCAATTTGACTAATTATTTCTAGTTAGATTATTTTTCGCGTGTTGTCAATATGTTCCGATATATAAACAGATTTAAAAAGTATTAGTTATTGGAAAATCGATACAACTTATGCACCGTTAACTTATGCACCGTGTGTTGAACTCTCGAAATTTTTTTTATTATTTAATTGTTAAGAACATATCGAAATTAGTAAAAGTTACAAATACATGGCTCTCTTTTAACATGCTTCTTTATGCAAGCCGTCTCCAGCCGTCCAAGAGTAAATCACGTCAGAAGGAATAATAATCACTTCCAGTAAAGAAACGCTACGAAAGACTATACAGATCACTACTAACAATAACAAAGAGCCCTCTATACGTGACATACATTATATATAGATGAGATTTTTAAACGCTTATAATTAAGAAACTAGACATAAAAATTTTTTTCTGAGATTTTTTACACTGAAACTACAATGAATCACAAGAACCAACAAATTGACTGAACATGTTTTTCATATAAAAATCGTACTTTGAATTTCATAATATCAGAGTAGCATTTTTACAGGTACTACCTGCTTCTCCAACCTCTTTTTTGCTTTATTCTACCTACGGCGATACCTGTATGTCTATGGAACAAAATTTGGAACAGGGCTACCAAGGGCTATCGCAAATCATACGATACATGTTTTCTTTAAATTCTGTGTGGACTGTCAATAGCATTGTTCATGCGTGGGGTACTAGACTGTACAATAAGTGCGTTTTAATTTAAATGCATAATCGTGATACAATTTACAATTTGTATTTTTATAGAGTTCCAATTTTTGACGTAATTTTAAGCAATATTCAATTTCATTATTATGATATTTATTTACTAAGATAGTACCTGTTTTAGAAGCATAAGACCAGCAAACAACAATTTTGTTAACTTCGTGGCAATTGGAGAAGGCTATCACAATTTCCATCACGAAAGGTAAACTAATGCCGCAATTCTAAAAAAAATCGTAAAATTTGTAACCTGCTTTCGTAAGATTCATAAGAACTTATATATATTATATATTTATTATATTATACTTCTACTATTTTGACTGAGAACCTCAAATGATACAAATAGATGAATATACACAAATAAGTATGCAAA
>JAJVSH010000146.1:320269-334633 GCA_021460005.1 Tetramorium alpestre | reverse complement strand
TCGTGGCAATTGGAGAAGGCTATCACAATTTCCATCACGTATTCCCGTGGGATTACAGGTCATCGGAAAAAGGAAATAACAAATTGAATTACACTGCCTTCTTCAATACGAATTCTTTTATGAGATTTGCGGACAGGTACTTAAGATTATAAGTTTGTCCTAGTTTTGCGCAAATTGATATACATTGAAAAATTTTACTAAAATCCATATGGAAGTTTCAAAATCAAAATTCGATTTTAGGCTAAAGTTTATGGATTGTAGTAAAATTTTTCAATGTATGTAATTAATTTTTATAGGATTATTCAAATTATTTGAATTGTTCTTTTTTTATTAAAAATACAATTGTGCTTTAAGAAACTTTAAATATTTTATTATTATATGTTTGCTAAAGTTTATATTAAGTCCCACATCCATATATAAAAATTAATTATGATTTACGTATAATATACAAAAAATGTCCAACGCAATTTTTATATGAAAAACATGTTCAGTCAATTTGTTTATTCTTGTGATTCATTGTAGTTTCAGTGTAAAAAATCTCAGAAAATAAAAAATGTCTATGTCAAAACTTTAGACAACATAGGATGAGTCCCGTCACCTTTCTTCAATACGAATTCTTTTATGAGATTTGCGGACAGGTACTTAAGATTATAAGTTTGTCCTAGTTTTGCGCAAATTCATATTACAATATACAATATAATATATACAAGCTTATGATTAACGTGAAATTAACGGAAATATAATTATTTGATTTATATAAGCGAGTGGCAAGTTTTCTAACTAAGTTATTTATAAAGTTGAATGTCTTTTTTTGTTCTTATCTGCCAAATTGTACAAATGTTTAAGCAAAAACTAGAATTGTTTGAAAGAATCGCAAAGGCGTAAAATGGAGGGTAAAGGACGGGAAACAATAAAGAAGAGAATTGATATGACATGATATGTATCACAATATAAATAAGTCAATCAAAATTAGAAAATATATATATATACATATATATGTATGTACAGATACTTACAGAGTTTATTGCAAGTTGTCACACCCAAATCCTTACAAGTAAAGATGGATAAATTACACGAACTGCACGAGTAAAGCGGTGATGAAAAATGAGGTAGCCAAGTGATAAGTTTTTAGTTGAATAAATTTCAGCGCTCGGTCCGTATTACTGCGACAAACACAAGAAAATGATTCATTGCGGCAGCGAGATCTTTTTATACCTCACGAATAAAATTAGTTTTCAACTAATTATCAATTCTAAAGATTATGGAGTACCAAGTTACAATAGGTTATGATAGCTACTGTTTCTTTCGCTCTGTCATTTTCATTAGCAATGTAAATTGGGATTTAGTAGTCTGCTGTTTNCATAACTTAAACCATTAAATGACTCTCAAAACGTCANAACTTTTGGTAAACATTTGATTCTCATATATAGATTGAGTTTTAATATTTATGATATTTAAGATAATTTTAGCGTATGCATTCATTCATCTTATTCCTATTTAAGATATAATCATTTATCGAGTTTGTGTAATCTCTTGCTTATAATTATCTAATTAAGTTTTAATCTCTTGTTTATAATTATCTAATTAACTTAACTATTCATTTAAAATTAAGAGAACAATAGTCAATATTNGACCTGTAATCCCACGGGAATACGTGATGGAAATTGTGATAGCCTTCTCCAATTGCCACGAAGTTAACAAAATTGTTGTTTGCTGGTCTTATGCTTCTAAAACAGGTACTATGTTAGTAAATAAATATCATAATAATGAAATTGAATATTGCTTAAAATTACGTCAAAAATTGGAACTCTATAAAAATACAAGTTGTAAATTGTATCACGATTATGCATTTAAATTAAAACGCACTTATTGTACGGTCTAGTACCCCACGCATGAGCAATGCTATTGACAGTCCACACAGAATTTAAAGAAAACATGTATCGTATGATTTGCGATATGATAGCCCTGTTCCAAGTTTCGTTCCATAGACATACAGGTATCGCCGTAGGTANAATAAAGNAAAAAAGAGNTTGGAGAANCAGGTANTANCTGTAAAAATGCNACTCTGATATTATGAAATTCATTTAAGCGCATTATATATTTATTTTATATATTTGGATATTTTAGATTAATAGAAAATCATCAAATATGTTTTGTGTAANAANAAAACATTATTGCATTATACAGACAAAAAATTAAATAAAGAAGAAAATATTCGATAAATAATAGAATAAACGCTCAAACAAATGTCTGCGCATAAAATATGTTTGTATTCATTTGCATACTTATTTGTGTATATTCATCTATTTGTATCATTTGAAGTTCTCAGTCAAAATAATAGAAGTATAATATAATAAATATATAATATATATAAGTTCTTATGAATCTTACGAAAGCAGGTTACAAATTTTACGATTTTTTTTAGAAGTGCAACATTAGTTTACCTTTCGCTAAAGACCATAACAGAATCTGATAAAATATCCGATAAATCGATTTGCATTTTTTTTTTAGTAAATTCGGGATGCTCTGTCATCATCAACCATCCCACGTGCGTAAAAAAGAATCCGCGTTTGTTGTTGTGAGGATCGGCATTAGTATCACAATACTTGTGATGCATTCGATGATTATGTACCCAACTGCAGATTGACTTCTAAAAGAAAATAGAATACATTATCTATGAAAAACATCATCTATAAATTCTTTACTAAATTAAATTCTATATACATATATATACGTATAAAATTTTGTTACATTAACTAATACTACGATATAATTTATGTTAAAGTTACCTGTCCAGCTGCGCTAAAGCACAACAAGAGAAAAATTCTTAATGGTAATTTTGCTTTGTAGCTTCTGTGACTCCAATATCGATGAGCACCACCAGATATTCCGATATTGGATATGATATACATTCCAAATACTTAAAAATAAAAGTGAATACATTTAGGCTTATATATCTTATATGTATAAGGATTGATGCAATATGTGTAAAACTTTTAAAATGTTCCACAAATATATATTTGTAAAAATGTAATGTACGCAAAAATTAAAAAAAAANTTTTTAAGATATTCATAACTTTCTNTTTTTCATAACGCTGATTATGTTTACTTTATAAATGTTTACTGAATAATTTAATTAAAAATTGATGATTCTATTTTACCAAGAACATATGTAGAAATATGCGAATTAATGACAAAAAAATTATTAAATAATGATTCTGTTTTTGCTGTATGCATTTATTTAGAGAATTTATTTGCGTTCATCTATGCTGAGTATGAATAAGTTTTTATGATAATCGAGTAATTTTAAAACATTTAAAAATAATTTCAAGTATCAGCTTATATTCTGGTCATGAGATATAAATATTTGAATTTATCAATATTAGAATATAATAATTTATCAATATTAGAATATAACAATTTATCAGTATTAGAATATAACAGTTATTATCATTCAGTCACAAATATTTCGTAAATTTGAATACGTATAATCTTTCTTTGATTTTGTTATATAGGGCTAAGAAAAGACCGTCCACTAGGTACATAGATCAGTGAGCGGCTCAGTGAGCCGCGTGTAATAGTATGCGTGGCGAATCTAGCAAGAAATCGCTCACGCACACTACCAGACGAGTGGCTCACTAACGTTCTCCCGGCTAAAGAAATACTGATTGGATTGTCTTTACAAAATAATTACTACTTTATTAAGCGTAGTAGAAAAAAATGGTTCCGGACTTTTTGACACAATTTTTTATAACGAATAACGCTATGTATTTAGTGGGCGGTCTTTTCTTAACACCCTGTATATAGAAATTCAAAAATACTTTGTAGGGATATTTACTCCATAATGTAGTCATCGGATTTTCCAAGTAGTTGAAAGTAAATAAACCATAAATACCAATGGCATGTAACAAAAAAATACTTATTGCAACGGGCCATATTACTTCAGTTTCGAAACTTAATACACCTGATTTTATCATTTTGGATTTTTTATTGTTATCATTATTGTCATTCATTCTTGTCAAGTCCGTATCATTGATCAAAGCTTTTTCCGTGTATTCTTTTATAATAGATTGACACATAATTTTATTGCAATCCTGATGAACAGTAATGCTGATAACTGTACATAAATTTCTCCGGAAACCAAAGAATATCTTTATGACCTTTAAAAATAAAATAACATTTATTATACGGTTAGAAAATACAATTTAAATCTCTATTTAAAAATATAAAATAAAAGTGTTCTATTAATATTTGAGATTTAATAATCATTAATCTGCCCCGAATCTGAAATTAATCGGTGCACCTCAATTTACGTTCGATTGTGAAATTAACGGAAAAATAATTATTTGGTTTATATAAGCGAATGACAGGTTTTCTAACTAAATTATTTATAAATAATTATTTATAATTATTTNTTATTAAATTGTGTTACAATTTTACTTACGTCAACACACAATTGTCTACAAGAATTTTATTACAAATAAAATTATTTATAAGAACCTAAGAGTATAAAATTATTTACGATTTATAGGTTTTAATATCTTTNTCATTCATCGATTACACTATCTAAATTAATTTAAATTTAAATTCGAATGTNATTCAAACATCGATGTCANAACATTGTTGAAATGATATCAAAGTGACAATCGACTCGAATCGATGCGAATTATTATGTGAATTTGTTTTTCCCAGGTTGTTTTAAAATTAAATTGATGCATCATTTCTCATTGAATTGAACCTGATCAGAACGAGAAAAAACCCAGATCTCCGAACTGAAGATACGTACCAGAATGCAGAGATTTANCCCTCGCATTGCGTATAATGAGAATAACTATCTATTTGAGAACTCGCTCGAGAAACTTCCGAGGAAGTCCACCATTTTCACATTCTTCTTTTCAATATTACTCTCACTCTTCTTTTATTCTTATACTCTTAGTACCTTTCTTCTCTTTCATCTTTTTTTTTCTCCTTCTTTTACTTGCTTCTTTCACATTTTTGCGTTCTTTCTAACTCTGTTTTTCATAGTTACTTTTCCTCTTGCTCTCCCACAAAAGTTCTTTATATCTATTCTACTTCTCTCTCATCCTTTCGCACACGGTTTTCTATTTTGCTCTCTCTCTCCCTCTCTCTCTCTCTCTCTCTCTCCCTCCCTCCCTCTCATCCTCTTCCTCTTTTCCTCTTTCTCTCTTTCTTACACTCATTCATATTTTTCATACTTTTTTCTCGTTCTGACTCTTACTCTNTTTCTTTTTATTTTTTTTTCTTTTTCTTTTCATTTCTTCTTTTCCTTTCTATTTTTCTCTCGTTCTCTCTCTCTCTCTCTCTCTCTCTCTTTCATTTTTTTATTTCTTAGCATTTCCATATATTCTCTTATTCTTTTTCTCATTATTGCTGTCACTCTTCCTTCATTCTTTTACTCTCAATCCCTTTCTTTTCTTTAAGAGCTAAAAAAATGCAACTGAGAAAAAATAGAGGGAATGCAAAATTATGAGAGACACAGATGAAAAGAAGACAGAGAAAGTAAGAGAAATTTATATGTCCCAATATATACAATACAATTAAGAATATTCTCTTTTACCTTTTACCTTTTTATGAATTTCTTTATAAATTATTCTTCCATGTTGCACCAATTAATTTTTATCATATCAATCCATTGCTTCTGATTTTCANCTCTCTCTCATTTTTTTATTTCTTAGCATTTCCATATATTCTCTTATTCTTTTTCTCATTATTGCTGTCACTCTTCCTTCATTCTTTTACTCTCAATCCCTTTCTTTTCTTTGAGAGCTAAAAAAAGCAACTGAGAAAAATTAGAGAGAATGCAAAAGTATTAGAAATGAAAGAAAGACAGAGAAAGTAAGAGAAATTTATATGTCCCAATATATACAATAAAAATAAGAATATCCTTTTATGAATTCCTTTATAAATTATTCTTTCATGTTGCACCAATTAATTTTTATAATATCAATTCATTGTTTCTGATTTTCTCTCTCCCTCTCTTTTTCTTTCATTTCTTTATTTTTTGCCATTTCCGTATATTCTCTCATTCTTTTCTTTAATATTGCTGTTACTCTTCCTTCATTCTCTTATTTTCAATCGGTACATTTCATAGAAATGAATAAGAAAATCTTCGATTCTCAAACCTCAAACTAAAAGTAGAACATAATACAAAGTATCATTCAGAAAATATTAAGAGTAATTATTTTTAAGAATAATTTATAAAACTTATCTTACAAAATCTTAAAGATGTATAAGATATGTATTATATTGCCACGATCAGTCATCAATCATTTAATTCGAGACATCAATAACATTCCAATAATAAATTTTATAATTAATTAACCACGCAATGATAACCTTCTCTATACACGTATATATCTCTATATGAATTAACTTCACTAATTTAGCGATGACAGCCGCTTACAAAGTTAGCGCAGAAAGAGGACCATTCAGCATCACGGAAAAGAGGCAATAATACTTCGAGACTTTCGAGAATCGATTTAACACGCCTTTTTTTAAAGTGGATAAAAAATTGCATTCTGCATGAATAATGGAATATATTCATGCCCTTACTTTTTGTTTAATAAAAAGTCATTTATTATAAATTGTTGATTATTCCAAATTTCATATGTCACATTATAAAAAGTTATATTTAACTACTTAAAATTTGACAAATTTGTATATGATACATATTAAATATAGAATACAAGTTTGTATACATGAATATTTAAATAGGAAGTACACATTAATACTTTAATAAAGAAATAAAAATCATGTAATTACTTATTATGTTTATTGACTTAGTATTTCCAGCCGAAAATGATTAAATCATTTTATGTGTAATGTTATAATTAAAAAATCGTGGGTGATCAAATACAAACATTTTTATATATGCATTTTTATGAAATTTCTATCTTTCGACTAATTCTACATTAAAATATACTACATACATTATTATTTGTAAAATATAAATACATAAATACATAAATACATTACATACATAGATACATAATATATACATATATATATGTTATACATATATGTTGCGTTCATTGATTTTACATTTGTAATTTGATGTAAAATTAACCGCAAACAAAAGAAATTTTATAAAAATATTAAAAATTGCTCAATTAACATTATGTAGAGTCAATTATAATGAAATAAAAAGTAACAGACAAATATATTCATTAATATTAGTCATCGTATTTATCGATGCATTAAATTGATGTTAATTTGACTAATTATTTTTAGTTGGATTATTTTTCGCGTTCCAAATATGTTTCAATATATGAACAGATTTAAAAAGTATTAAGTTATTAGTCATTGGAAAATCGATATAACGTTAACTTATGCACCGTTTCCCGCGTCGAACTCTCGAAATTATTTTTATTATTTAATTGTTAAAAACACATCGAAAATAGTAAAGTGTTACAAATACATGGCTCTCTTGCTTCTTTATGCAAGCTGTCTCCAGCCGTCCAAGAGTAAGTTGTGTCAGAGAGAATAATAATCACTTCCAATAAAGAGACGCTACGAGAGATTACAGATCGCTACGAACAATAAGAAAGAACCCTGTATGCGTGGCACATATATTATATGTATATAGATAAAATTTTTAAATGATTATAATTGAGAAACTAGGCATAGAAATTTTTTATTTTCTGAGATTTTTTACACAGAAACTACAATGAATCACAAGATCAAACAAATTGACTGAATATGTTTTACATATAAAAATCGTGCTGGACTTTTCTTGTATATTATACGTAAATCACAATTTATTTTTATACATGGAGGAACTTGATATAAACTTTAGCAAACTTATATTAATAAAATACGTATTAAAGTTTCTTAAAGCACAATTGTATTATTAATAAAAAATGGATAATTCAAATAATTTAAATAACTCTAAAAATTAATTACATACATACTTACAAAATTTTACTAAAATCCATTGAGTGTCTTACCTTTTTTTTCTTTGGCTCAATCGAATTTCGATCTCGGAACTTCAGACAACATAGGATGAGTCCCGTCACCTTTCTTCAATATGAATTCTTTTATAAGATTTGCGGACGGGTACTTAAGATCATAAGCCTGTCCTAGTTTTGCACAAATATCAATGAAGTAGGTAGTGTAATTCAATTTATTATTTCCATTTTCCGACGACCTGTAATCCCACGGGAATACGTGATGGAAATTGTGATAGCCTTCTCCAATTGCCACGAAGTTAACAAAATTGTTGTTTGNTGGTCTTATGCTTCTAAAACAGGTANTATNTTAGTAAATAAATATCATAATAATGAAATTNAATATTGCTTAAAATTANGTCNAAAATTNGAACTCTATAAAAATACAAGTTNTAAATTGTATCACGATTATGCATTTAAATTAAAACGCACTTATTGTACGGTCTAGTACCCCACGCATGAGCAATGCTATTGACAGTCCACACAGAATTTAAAGAAAACATGTATCGTATGATTTGCGATAAGATAGCCCTGTTCCAAGTTTCGTTCCATAGACATACAGGTATCGCCGTAGGTAGAATAAAGCAAAAAAGAAGTTGGAGAAGCAGGTAATACCTGTAAAAATGCTACTCTGATATTATAAAATTCATTTAAGCGCATTATATATTTATTTTATAGATTTGGATATTTTAGATTAATAGAAAATCATCAAATATGTTTTGTGTAAAAAGATAAGATTATTGCATTATACAGACAAAAAATTAAATAAAGAAGAAAATATTCGATAAATAATAGAATAAACGCTCAAACAAATGTCTGCGCACAAAATATGTTTGTATTCTTTTGCATACTTATTTGTGTATACTCATCTATTTGTATCATTTGAGGTTTTCAGTCAAAATAGTAGAAGTATAATATAATAAATGTATAATATATATAAGTTTTTATGAATCTTATGAAAGCAGGTTACAAATTTTACGATTTTTTTTAGAAGTGCAGCATTAGTTTACCTTTCGCTAAAAACCACAACAGAATCTGATAAAATATCCGATAAATCGATTTGCATTTTTTTTTTAGTGAATTCGGGATGCTCTGTCATCATCAACCATCCCACGTGCCCAAAAAAGAATCCGCGCTTGTTGTTGTGAGGATCGGCATTAGTATCACAATACTTGTGATGCATTCGATGATTATGTACCCAACTGCAGATTGACTTCTAAAAGAAAATAGANACGGGAATACGTGATGGAAATTGTGATAGCCTTCTCCAATTGCCACGAAGTTAACAAAATTGTTGTTTGCTGGTCTTATGCTTCTAAAACAGGTATTATCTTAGTAAATAAATATCATAATAATGAAATTGAATATTGCTTAAAATTATGTCAAAAATTAGAACTCTATAAAAATACAAGTTGTAAATTGTATCACGATTATGCATTTAAATTAAAACGCACTTATTGTACGGTCTAGTACCCACGCATGAGCAATGCTATTGACAGTCTACACAGAATTTAAAGAAAACATGTATCGTATGATTTGCGATATGATAGCCCTGTTCCAAGTTTCGTTCCATAGACATACAGGTATCGCCGTAGGTAAAATAAAGCAAAAAAGAGATTGGAGAAACAGGTAGTACCTGTAAAAATGCAACTCTGATATTATGAAATTCATTTAAGCGCATTATATATTTATTTTATAGATTTGGATATTTTAGATTAATAGAAAATCATCAAATATGTTTTGTGTAAGAAAAAAACATTATTGCATTATACAGACAAAAAATTAAATAAAGAAGAAAATATTCGATAAATAATAGAATAAACGCTCAAACAAATGTCTGCGCATAAAATATGTTTGTATTCATTTGCATACTTATTTGTGTATATTCATCTATTTGTATCATTTGAAGTTCTCAGTCAAAATAATAGAAGTATAATATAATAAATGTATAATTATATATAAGTTCTTATGAATCTTACGAAAGCAGGTTACAAATTTTACGATTTTTTTTAGAAGTGCAACATTAGTTTACCTTTCGCTAAAGACCATAACAGAATCTGATAAAATATCCGATAAATCGATTTGCATTTTTTTTTTAGTAAATTCGGGATGCTCTGTCATCATCAACCATCCCACGTGCGTAAAAAAGAATCCGCGTTTGTTGTTGTGAGGATCGGCATTAGTATCACAATACTTGTGATGCATTCGATGATTATGTACCCAACTGCAGATTGACTTCTAAAAGAAAATAGAATACATTATCTATGAAAAACATNATCTATAAATTCTTTACTAAATTAAATTCTATATACATATATATACGTATAAAATTTTGTTACATTAACTAATACTACGATATAATTTATGTTAAAGTTACCTGTCCAGCTGCGCTAAAGCACAACAAGAGAAAAATTCTTAATGGTAATTTTGCTTTGTAGCTTCTGTGACTCCAATATCGATGAGCACCACCAGATANTCCGATATTGGATATGATATACATTCCAANTACTTAAAAATAAAAGTGAATACATTTANGCTTATATATCTTATATGTATAAGGATTGATGCAATNTGTNTAAAACTTTTAAAATGTTCCACAAATATATATTTGTAAAAATGTAATGTACGCAAAAATTAAAAAAAAANTTTTTAAGATATTCATAANTTTCTNTTTTTCATAACGCTGATTATGTTTACTTTATAAATGTTTACTGAATAATTTAATTAAAAATTGATGATTCTATTTTACCAAGAACATATGTAGAAATATGCGAATTAATGACAAAAAAATTATTAAATAATNAGGCAATAATACTTCGAGACTTTCGAGAATCGATTTAACACGCCTTTTTTTTAAAGTGGATAAAAAATTGCATTCTGCATGAATAATGGAATATATTCATTCCCTTACTTTTTGTTTAAACAGTCATTTATTATAAATTGTTGGTTATTCCAAATTTCATATGTCACATTATAAAAAGTTATATTTAACTACTTAAAATTTGACAAATTTGTATATGATACATATTAAATATAGAATACAAGTTTGTATACATGAATATTTAAATAGGAAGTACACATTAATACTTTAATAAAGAAGTAAAAATCATGTAATTACTTATTATGTTTATTGACTTAGTATTTCCAGTCGAAAATGATAAAATCATTTTATGTGTAATGTTACAATTAAAAAATCGTGGGTGATCAAATACAAACATTTTTACATATGCATTTTTATGAAATTTCTATCTTTCGACTAATTCTACATTAAAATATACTACATACATTATTATTTGTAAAATATGAATACATAAATACATAAATACATTACATACATAGATACATAATATATACATATATATGTATATGTTATACATATATGTTGCGTTCATCGATTTTACATTTGTAATTTGATGTAAAATTAGCCGCAAACAAAAGAAATTTTATAAAAATATTAAAAATTGCTCAATTAACATTATGTAGAGTCAATTATAATAAAATAAAAAGTAACAGACAAATCTATTCATTAATATTAGTCATCGTATTTATCGATGCATTAAATTGATGTTAATTTGACTAATTATTTTTAGTTGGATTATTTTTCGCGTTCCAAATATGTTTCAATATATGAACAGATTTAAAAAGTATTAAGTTATTAGTCATTGAAAAATCGATATAACGTTAACTTATGCACCGTTTCCCGCGTCGAACTCTCGAAATTATTTTTATTATTTAATTGTTAAGAACACATCGAAAATAGTAAAGTGTTACAAATACACAGCTCTCTTGCTTTTTTATGCAAGCTGTCTCCAGCCGTCCAAGAGTAAGTTGTGNCAGAGAGAATAATAATCACTTCCAATAAAGAGACGCTACGAGAGACTACAGATCGCTACGAACAATAAGAAAGAACCCTGTATGCGTGGCACATATATTATATATAGATAAAATTTTTAAATGATTATAATTGAGAAACTAGGCATAGAGATTTTTTATTTTCTGAGATTTTTTACACAGAAACTACAATGAATCACAAGATCAAACAAATTGACTGAATACGTTTTTCATACAAAAATCGTGCTGGACTTTTCTTGTATATTATACATAAATCACAATTTATTTTTATACATGGATGAGGAACTTGATATAAACTTTAGCAAACTTATATTAATAAAATACGTATTAAAGTTTCTTAAAGCACAATTNTATTATTAATAAAAAATGGATAATTCAAATAATTTAAATAACTCTAAAAATTAATTACATANNTACAAAATTTTANTAAAATCCATTGAGTGTCTTACCTTTTTTTTCTTTGGCTCAATCGAATTTCGATCTCGGAACTTCAGACAACATAGGATGAGTCCCGTCACCTTTCTTCAATACGAATTCTTTTATNAGATTTGCNGACGGGTATTTAAGATCATAAGCCTGTCCTAGTTTTGCGCAAATATCAATGAAGTAGGTAGTGTAATTCAATTTGTTATTTCCTTTTTCCGANGACCTGTAATCCCACGGGAATACGTGATGGAAATTGTGATAGCCTTCTCCAATTGCCACGAAGTTAACAAAATTGTTGTTTGCTGGTCTTATGCTTCTAAAACAGGTATTATCTTAGTAAATAAATATCATAATAATGAAATTGAATATTGCTTAAAATTATGTCAAAAATTAGAACTCTATAAAAATACAAGTTGTAAATTGTATCACGATTATGCATTTAAATTAAAACGCACTTATTGTACGGTCTAGTACCNAAATTAAGAGAACAATAGTCAATATTGATACTTATAGATTATGTTTAAGGATTCTCATTTTCAACACTTTTAATATTTTTCTCAGAAGTTTTAAAAGATATCCGATATTACTCTACTCATTTAGATCATAGGATCGCTGGTTCAAATCCGGCTCACCTATTATCATTTGTCATATTATTTCTAT
Organism: Tetramorium alpestre; assembly: GCA_021460005.1. Lineage (NCBI taxonomy): Eukaryota > Metazoa > Arthropoda > Insecta > Hymenoptera > Formicidae > Tetramorium > Tetramorium alpestre. The sequence goes on along the minus strand of JAJVSH010000146.1, from coordinate 321,728 downwards.
ATTGTCGTTATTAATGCTTTTGTCGTTTGTTGCTTATGTTATAACAAGCTCATTTGAAGTGCTCATAAATTACGATTTACATAATTTCTTTGTTCTTTATAAGAATTATATTACCATATGTAAAAATACACTATTTCACCGTGCTTCTCTATTAACGAACCGTATCCCAGCTTATTTCCTCGTTAACACCTAGCAAGTGAGAAAATGAGAAAAAAGAACGTAAATAAACCAAATAAGCTTTTAGATTGCCATTTTTGATTCGTCATGTTGAAAAATGCTGGTCATAATGGATATTCATTTGCTAGGCATGGCAGAGTCTGATCATGCAGTAAAGAGCCACCTTAAAAAAGAGTCAATATTCGCCTGTTTTCGGTACCTCGAATGTCAAGCTGAAATGTATGCTGAATGAAAGTTTATGATGGTAGATTACTTGTGAAAAAATTTCAAGTTGTGCATGCTTCTCAATTTTGAGAAATGAGGGCTCAAAGGAGGATAAAATACTGTAATGATATAAAGTGGACTTGGCATAATTGGTTTTGAAAATGATAAATATTGTAAAAAATGACAAAACACGTTTTTTTAAAAAAACATCTTTTTTTAAAAAAAAAAAGATGTATCCTTTAGAGTGGAAATCCCCATGAAAGAAGAGAGTGATGGAAGGGGAGGGGGGTAGAAAACCGTTGCGAAATTGTTGCAATGGGTCGAACGGGGACCCGTTTAAAAGAGCGTTTCGAACCGATTGCAACTCGAGGTCATAGATGTCACTATAATTTTGAAAGTACAATTATTTTATGCACTCTTAAGCGAATTTCATTGGACATAGTAGTTTGCACTCAGTGCTCATTTAACCTGTTGTACATAAATCGACGTAAATGCTTAACATAAATATAGACATGTTAAAAACATGTTAAAAACCAAAATCTTTAATTTATTTTATCGTGTTATGGTGCTATTCTTTTTTAAATATTTATTGGATATTTTCTTATTCAAAATATTTCATTTTCACTTTCAAATTAGATCAAGATACAACGGCTTTAATGTACTGTAACTGAATATGTCCAATGAAATTCGCTATTAATTGACTGGGTATTTGAATTCGCATATTGCTTTGTGTTGGAAAAATTCTTAAAAAAAAATCAACATAACCATCGATTTTTTTCGTGTTTTTTTTTTAGAAATATCCACCACATTAATACTTTAATAAAGAAATAAAAATCATGTAATTACTTATTATGTTTATTGACTTAGTATTTCCAGCCGAAAATGATAAAATCATTTTATGTGTAATGTTACAATTAAAAAATCGTGGGAGATCAAATACAAACATTTTTACATATGCATTTTTATGAAATTTCTATCTTTCAACTAATTCTACATTAAAATATACTACATACATTATTATTTGTAAAATATGAATACATAAATACATAAATACATTACATACATAGATACATAATAT
>JAJVSH010000146.1:274266-304445 GCA_021460005.1 Tetramorium alpestre | reverse complement strand
ACCGCCAGTAACTCCAAATCCTGATGCTATTCCAATTGCAAATCCTTGAAACAAATAGAGCCGCCGCAATTAACTATCATAAGAAATACTTATCCGTCCTTCACAAATATCGGTTTTCAATCAACTTTGTTTTAGAAAATATTAAAAATAATATTTTTAATAACTGTACGGAACAAATTTAATCAGATTATTATATTTAGATTTTAGAATATTTATTTCTTTAAAAAAAATAATAAGAAATACTTAATTTCTTTCGTAATAGATTAAATTTTATATATTTAATTATATTTTCTTTCTAAAATGTCAAAGAACTAAATTAATAAGAGAATTTTACAAAGAATGCTTACCCCAAGCGGTAGTCTTCAGATTTTCGAAAAATTTATAAGTAAAACAGGCATATACGAAATATAAATGAAAGAGAATAATAAATATAATATTAATCCATTTCAGCTCTGTTTTTCCTTCAGTTTTGGTGTACATTTGATTTTGCGTGCTATTTTTATTGTTTGTTGTCTTCATAAAAGCCGAAGATTCTCTTTTTTGAATATTTTTTTTCACAAGTATTTTTTCATCTGTGCTTAAAATATTTGGTGCCATTTTTTTTTTTTTTTAGATCGCTGAATCGAGAAACAAGAAAAGAAATCAATTTTTTTATATACATTTTTAAAAATATCTTTTACTATTATATCAAGATATGTTGTAAAAACTAACTTTCCAAGATCAGTATCAGATTGTAAATCATTGCTACTATTGTCGAAAAATTGACATTTTCTGTTATTAATAAGAAATGGCCAAAATAGAGACTTTATGGAAAAAAATATACTTTGTGAAATCTCGAAAACGTTGTTATCTTGAAATNTACTGTACTAATAGTGATTAATGTGCTAATCATCCATTAATCACTAACTTTAGCTACTGAAAAATTCTGGTATTATTATTATTATTGAGATCAAATAATTTTGATAGAGAAAAATTATTTACACGATTATTTGATACGCGGCTGAAGATGGTCACTTTCAACACTTAATTTAGTTTTTATTGCGTGAGCTGTTTTTTCGCTAATTGATTACAAACAGTTTTGTGCGTAATGATGTACTTTTTTTAATCAAAATACTAAAAATACTGAACTGTTCCTGCTCATCAAATCGCACAGACGCACAGTGATTCACAAATCTTTATTAATTATTATTTTGAATATTATTGCGAATATCACATAACGGTATGGGATTTTTTGTTACCTCGATTTTACTATTTTATGAGCACTGTCAAGATTATTGTGAAAAATTCTATATATCGTATAATCTATGCGTTAATCCATATTTTTACACTATTTGCAATGCTTTCACTGATAACCTATGTAACATGCGATCCTCGCAGCGATAAAAAGACTAATGTAATTTTGGGTACACACATACATATATATATATATATATTTATATACACATACTACAACTCATAATTATTCAAATAATTTCAACAATTTAAAGACTATTCACTTTGATTTCCGGGTTTTAATCCGTGTAAATTCTTGATCTAATTCCGAATCACCCCGCAAATTTTAAGTTCAATGAATAGATATAGAAGGTTACATCCGGGAATAATATTTATACATAAAATTTATTTTCCATGATAATCTTATAGATTGAATTATAATAATATTAAATTTAAAAATTTATTTATTTATTCTTATTTAACAAAAAAATAAATAAAATAAATAAATAAAAATATTATTTCATAATTATTTGTATACAAATTATTATAACATTAATTAAGATGCATATTAAATATGCAAATCATTCCCATTACATACACTGCCGCTTATGATTATTTGAACGACTTTAAAAGTTCACAAAACCTTAATAGCACGTGTTGATTTTTTATACGTTTTTTAAACGTTTCTGATACGGTTTTAAATACGTTTGTTATTATTTAATCATTATATGATTAGTAAGAAAACAAAGAATCTATACATTAATGACTTCATCACTATAATTTATAAATTTATCTTATATTGATATAAGATAAATTTATAAATTATAGTGATTGTTAAATTATTTCTTATAAATTGTATTTCTCATTTACTGATGCAAAGAAACTGTTTGTTGTGAAGACAAAACAACTTTCAATCATTTCTATTATTTAATTTTACTGGCAGGATATGGTACAGAATCCCACAAATGATGAGTTCCGTCACCAATATTCACTATATGATGAGTTCCGTCACCAATATTCACCATAAGTTTTGACAAGTTCCTCCGATAATTGCTTGAGATCGTACGCCCATCCGATCATTGCGAAAAACTCGATGAATTTTGTCGTATGATTATATTTGAAATAGTTCCATAACTCGGCAGCCTTATAGTCCCATGGAAAGACATGATGGTAATTGTGCCATTCTTCGCCGCCCGACATGGGTGCTGACCTATCGATTCTTCGTCGGATTTATGTGCCTGTTGTTGAAGTAAACGAGAATTATGCGTGGGCGACATAGAAAAGCGAGAACTTTAAGATTTTTTTTCGATCAAGTTATATAACTTAAATTAATAATTTAAATATTTATTAATCTGCTTACGCATTATAAGGCTTTGATCCCCAAATATGAGCCGCACTATTGACGCTCCATGTACCATTTAGAAGGATAACATAACGAATTATCTGCGCCGCAAGAGATCTAGACAACGTCTCATTCCATACATACACAGGCACCATCACCGGAAGAAAAAAGGCGAAGATAAATTTAAGTATCGAAAAATATCTGCATAATATTATAAATTAATTATGACATGTAATTTTTGTATCATATCACATTTATGTAACATTATTATACATTATATCGTTTATCTTGCGTAACAATTTTCGTAAAAAAGAAATTTTCGAAAAGATGTGTGTAACAAGATATCGGAATGATAAATGCACATTTTCGAGATAAATCAAATAAGTGTAAGTTTTTCCTTGTTTTTGTTTGTCTCTTTTCTCATTTCGTATAAAATTAACGTGTTAATTATTCATTCATTAAGAAAACTTACTTGCAGGAAAACATGGCGATAGGATCGGCTAAGATATCGCTCACATCGATTTCACGGCCCTTTCGGATCACCTCCGGATGTTTTTTCATCATCAACCAGCCTACGTGAGAGAAGAAGAATCCTCGGTTACTGTTGTGCGGATCTGCATCCGTATCTGTATACNTGTGATGTACCCGATGATCTCGCACCCATTCGTAAAGATTATTCTAAAAAATGCGATTATAAAGAAAAATTCTTGCAACGCGAGAAATGACAGTTAAACGTTCTTGCCATGTCTGACGAAACATAAAAAATAGCAAGTATAATTCTAAGAGGCCATTTTGCCTTGTACGATCGGTGGGTCCATAAGCGATGAACACCGCCAGTAACTCCAAATCCTGATGCTATTCCAATTGCAAATCCTTGAAACAAATAGAGCCGCCGCAATTAACTATCATAAGAAATACTTATCCATCCTTCCCAAATATCGGTTTTCAATGAATTTTGTTCGTTTTAGAAAATATTAAAAACAACAATATTTTTAAGTATGTGGGACTAATTTAATTAAATTGTTACGTTTAGAGCATTTATTTCTTAAGAAAAACATAATAAGAAATACTTTCTTTCTTAATAGATTAGATTTTATATTTTTGATTGTATTTTCTTTCTGGAATGTCAAAGAATATATTGAAGTTAATTGTGTTTGCTGGGAAAAGAATTTTTGCAAACAATACTCGCTCCAAGCGGTTGTTTTCAGATTTTCGAAAAAATTGAAAGTAAAACAGGCATGTACGAAGTACAAATGGAAAAAGTAATAAGTATTATATTTTTCCACTTTAGCTTCGTTTTGAAGCAATTTTCAGTTTTGGCATTGGTTTCACTTTCTTTTTGTGGACCATTTTCATTCTCTGTTATCTTTATAGTAATCAAAGATTTTTCCTTTTGAATATCTTTCTCCGTAAGTATTTTTAGATTTGCGCTTGAAATATTTGGTGCTATTTGTTTTCGGATTGCTAGACCGAGAATCAAGATATCAGTTCCACTCTAATAATACATAGCTTATCTTCTTCTCTGTTCAAATCAACAATTGAAATTTAAAGTTTAACTTGTTACTCACATTACATTAGGAATGACACAATGTAATGCTTAATCAGAAACAGTATTAAAAATAATTCTTCAGTATTTTTAATATTAATTATCACTGATTATCGCTGATTCAATATTATTAATTGCATCTAAATAATATTATTATAGCAATACATAAAATGTTCAACTTTTATCGCAATTTTAAATGCAAAAGGTCACGATCTGTTTTATCTACAAGAAGAATAATTAAGTTTTTTAATTATACATTTTTGCCGTGATTATTTATTTAAATTGACGTGGAATGGGGAAAATTGCTACATGGGTACAATTCATTTTGAGATAGATTATTTGAAATATATTCGTTTTCTATTCAAAATTTATTTTTTATGATATAAATGGAAAGTGTCTCCCTGATATTCAAAATATACATATAGCACAAAAATCGATCTCTTAGGTTTTTTATTTTCACAAGGTTGCCCGTTATGTCTCTCTAATGATAATAATGATCTGAATTATAACAATATCGAGTCGTTTTTTTCATACGTCAATTCTTGATTCAGCGATCATTTACCGGGCAAGGCAACGTCGATAACGCTACGTCTAATTTGAGTTACGCCACTAAAGAGAATCGCACGGTATCGTTCAATTTGATGCATACTTACAAAATATATCATTCCGACAACACAAATTTAATTGTTCAATATCCCGATTTCCGAAATCTGAAGACTTACACTCTTAAGCTACAAATGAGCGTGAAACTTAGAAGCAATTTTGACTGTTTTCCCATTGTCCTTACGGTGTTGAACGATAACCAACGATGGTTACCAAATCAAAGGCCACTGCCCATGACATTGCCCCGCTTTTAGACTTTCTTTTCATTTTAACCAATAGGGTAAATGCAAGGTGAAAGAGCATCCGATTCTATTGAAACGCACATAATTTTTTAATGATATTCCAAAAATGAAGCACCGTCTATTTATAACAAAACTTTTAAAAAAATTTTAGAAAAACTTGGATGACAAAATAGTAACGTACTTAATAAAGACAGATTTCTTAATCCTTAAGAGAACTCCTTAGAAATTAAACTAGAAATAACTAAATATATAATAATTAAAATTTTTTAAGATATTTGTACCTATGTGGAATATATCATTTTTAATTGTAAATTATATTATAGAGTAAAATTCAAAAATAAATATGACATCTTGGATTTTTGCAGCATCGAGTGCCACAGAAGATTACGTTAACAAATGGAGAATGGGGCCATTCTTGATGAAATTGAAACACGATATTGAAACCGGCACCATCAACATCGGTTTAAAATACATAACAACGAACAACGAAGAATGGGTAGAGATGACATTGAATCATCTTTTGATACATTATATGTCAGTAAAAGTTTCAAAAAGTAAAATCGAAGAAGCAAAGCAAAATCAATGGGCAATGTGAACTTTATTAAATTAGATTATATGTATTTTATATGTATACTTTATATGTATATTCCCAATTTATCTTCATTTCCTCATGCAAATATATTTCGCTATTTTAATACGAGGATATACTAATATATTGCTTTATTATACATTCCGTATAAGTTGCATTGTTAGATCGGAGTTAATTAGCATAGATTAAGACACAAGGTAAAAAAAACTTGGCCTGAATGTAAATGTTATTTCGAAACTTATGTGTGTCTTTAGCATTATTTAAAACAATGAAAACAGAATAATATTCAGGCTCTTAAAACTGAGGTCTATTTTTGATATTTTAACCGGAAGCATGGTTTTATTCTATAAAACACAATTTAAGCAATTTTTTTTAAGGTCGACCTGCTTGTATCGAATTGCAGTTAAATGTATTTTGGACTTCGCATTATATCTTTTAATTTTTTATGATTAAATATAGCTCTTATTTTAAATTTTATTTTAAATTTCATTTTATAAAAACAGGACAACTTATATATGGATGCTCTCCACCACCTCCGCCGATTTCAATCGGCAGTCCTCTTTTCTTTATAAAACGTTTTTTTTACATTTTTTATTTACAATTTATTTTATAATATATACAACATAATAAAAAATTACATTACAAAATTAAAAATTTACGATAACAATAAACACAATATTTCTTCTTGATATGTAATATTCGGTATGCGTACAATAACACGAAATTTTCACAATGTAAAATGTGGCTATTTTAAACAATATTTTAAAGTTAATGTTATTTCATTTATTTCATTACGCCAACAACTGCGACCATAAAGATTGTTAATAAATTCATTACTTATGTCTCTCAATCAAGGAGATTGTTAATTATTGATTAATGATATATTTTGTCAAATAAAAAAAAAAGATCAATACGCGATAAAATGGATAAAGCTTCACTGAAAGACAGTGATCAAATAGGCCATTCGCGATATAATTGTTATAATTGATTATACACGTATATTCCAAATCTTGTTTTATTCTATCGTGTTCCGCGGGATCAATTTGCGAAGGAGAGTTTAGTGATTCGTTGAACATTAAAGAGATGAACCAGAATTCCGTTGCAAGAAGAAAGGAATCCAGAATTTTCCGGATTATTTTCGACAGCGATCATTTCAGCGACTGTAACTTTTTTCGAAATATTTGCATAATGCATGAGTATTATGAAATTTCCGAATGTCTTTACGATTTTCATGATATGTTATACTATTTAATTTAATTCATTATAATTTTTCATAAGCTCATAAGCGCATAAGAAAAAATTATTAAATAAAAATTAAATAAGATTTGCGCATGACGATCAAAACAACATGTCGATCGTTCTGATTAATTTTTATAGAAAATCACAGAAATTAATTTACAAAACAAAATAATAAAAAAAAAAAAATAAAAAATCATCCATATAAATATCAAAAATAACCAACTTTTATAAAAAACGTTTTTCTAGGAAAAAATTATTAAATAAAAATTAATTAAAATAAAATTGTAGTGCAATTCCTTTAGGGTCAAAAAGTGCGACATACTAAATGCATGACTCATTAATTGAGCCACTGAATTTAAGTAAACAGATAACCTCCGGTTTCATGTATGATGCGCATCATTTATCCTTGTTTATTTTTTGGTAAACAAGAAGGATAAATGATGCATCGTGAGCATCATGCGTGAAACGGAACGTACCTCTTTAAATAAATGTCTTCATGCCAAAACAAAAATAGTTTCTTTTAAACTTAAATATACGATTTTTATTATATACTTACATGTTCGTAAAAATCCGTAAATCATCACAACTTGCGCTAAACCAGTCACGTAACACAACTGAAAAAAATACTTCCAAAACGTGACATTCGATTTTAGTTGGAAAATTTAATAATAATTATTTATTCAAGATGTCTAATTTTTTGAAACTAAAAGCAGTACGTTGCGTTTTCTATTTTATTGATAATTGATTTGACAATTTATACTAAGGAATATTGATAAAATTAAAATATATCAAAAAGATCAGTAAGTAGTCAATAAGTGGGCCATTCACCTTAATATCATTATAAAATTTGAAAATAAATCAACTTTTTACCATAAAATTTATTTTATTGATCACTAATAAACAATTTTTAATGGTAATTTAGAACATTTTTTTATATTTGTTTGCAAGCTTATAGATAATGGAATAGATTTTCGATAATTACAAAAAAAAAATCGAATATCGATATATCGAATTTCAAAACAACGGCAGTTAATAATCGATTAATCGACAAAAAATATCGGACGTTTCGATTAATTGGTCAACATCGCACATCCTTTATACTTTCGAGTTTCGAGGCGTCTCGCGTCTTCGGTGTGTGCGGCGGCACACGGTACGGTGTGCCTGGTGTGGCGTGTGTGTTGGTGTGTGTATACGCATCATCGAGGACCGTGTCGAGAGAATCGTGAAGAGGTTATCCGGACGCAGGCACGATGCTGGCACATCGGTTTCTGCGCGGGAGGCAGCTGTGGCGCGCCTCGTACATCTGCACGTCCATCCGGCACACGCAGAGCCAGAGCGTTAGCCAGGATACCCTGGACACGATTAACCTCGAAATGCGGCTGCCGGCCCCCATCAAGCGGGAACCGCAACGGCTGCCGTTCGCCAAGAATCTGTTCCTCGGCACGTTCGATCACGAGTTCATGTACTACCCCGAGCCGCAGACCAAGGAGAGACATCAGCGTTTCTTCGAATGGCTCGACCCCATCGAGAAGTACATGTCGGAATGCTTGGAGAATCTTCAGAACATCCGGAAAGACGACATTCTGGCCCATCTCAGGGAGCTGGGCGTCTTCCGGGCGTGCGTAGACGAGCAGCATCTCGGTCTGAATCTCAACCACACGGAGACGACCAGGCTGGTGGAGGTGCTCAGCTGCCTGCCCTGGCTGGGTCACTACATGGTCAAGAATCACATCGTGCCCGTTCGCCTCATCTCCACGCTCGGCTCGGACGAGGTGAAAGCCAAGTATCTGCCGAGAATAGTGTCCGGCGAGCTCGTACCCACCGTGTGCTACACCGAGCCTGAAAATGGAATAAGCATCCACGACATCAGTAGCACGGCCGCGCTGTCTGACTGCGAGACGCGGTGGATATTGAATGGCGAAAAGGCATTTGTAGTCAACGGGCACGAGGCCAATCTGTTTGTCGTCTTCGCTCACTGCGGCCATTCCTTTGCGATCAGCACCGAGCAGAATCGCATGTCCGTATTTCTGGTGGAGCGTGAATTCGGCGGCGTTACCAGCAAGGACACCAAGAATCTAGTTGGGCTCCGAGACAGTCCTGTCTGTACAGTCATCTTCAAGGACACCGAAATGCCGAAGGAAAATATGCTGGGTGATATAAGAGCTGGAACGAATACATTGATAGACATGCTCGCTCCTGGCAACAGAAATCTTGCTGCGCAAGCGCTCGGTACGCTGAAGGGTTTTACGAAAATATTGACGAGGCATGTGTTGCAGAGGAAGTATCTGGATAAAAATATGTACGAGTACGAAGGCGTTCAAGAGGTGATAAGTAAGACGGCGGTTACCTTGTACGGCATGGAGAGTATGCTGTACTTCACCACTGGTATAATGGATATCTTTGAGAATCAAGATTGCACGCTCGAGAAAGCCATGGTGGAGACGTACTGCACCAGCGAGTGCGTCGCGCGTATTTACGAGGGGCTGCAACTCATCGGGGCGCAGAGTTACCTGAGGGAGAATCCTTACATATCGATCTTCGAAGACGCGCTGTCGTACACTCTCTTCGACGGTTACAATATCGATTCCAACACGTATGTAGCTCTAGTCGGTTTGCAACACACGGGCAAAAATCTCCACAAACACATATTTAAGCTACGAAATCCCTTTTACTTTCCTGAATACATAATGAGGTGGACCTTGGGCAAGGAACATCGAATAAATCTAAGACTCGCCGACCACATGCATCCGTCCTTGGGACCGGGTAGCAAGCAACTGGAAAAGTGTATCTCCAGGTTGCAGAACGTCTCGGTAGTGTTGCTTGAACGCCACGGCGCAGATGTGCCTGAACGACAAATGGAGCTGCGTCGACTTGGCGAATTAGCGACGAGAACGTTCGCGTTGATCACTGTCCTCTCGCGCGCTTCAAGGGCTTATTGCATCGGCGTGAGAAATCACGATCACGATCGGCGCATAGCCGACAATTTCGCGATTCAATCCATAGACAGAGTACAGATTCTCACCGACGAGATCCATTCAGGAGAGTGGAACAATGGCGATAAATACAGTAAACTTGTTGCCGAACTTATGTACGAGAAGAAGGATTATTTCGCCGAACATCCGTTAAGCAGAACCTACTAAACATTCAACAGATTTACTTTGTACATGTGTATAAAGGAAAAACTGAAAACATGTTTGCCTATGTTTGTGATTAATGTATTTAAACTAGAAGCACTCTCTCATTATATGGCATCACATGTTTCGAATCTATGATATTGATTTATCTGTAAATCAATTTCAACCAAATTATTGTTTTTTTTATGTTATAAATAAGATAGTCACTGTAAATATATTGTAAAAATACTGTAATATAATCACTAATCACTTCGAAGACAAGGAATACACGTTGTTTTCCACCGAAGTTTCTGTATTTATACGTCAGTAGCAATTGTACAGTCATATCTTACACTGTACTTAGTACTAAGATCGAGATGAAAAGTAAAATAAATGCTCTTACTTAGATTCTCTTCTATCAGATGTTCCTAAAATCTTTTTTCAATTGCGAATCACATGTCGCTTAATATAGCTCGAGATACATGCCTATAACGCTTTTTTTTTACTATTATCAACCATATCTGCTACATAGGAGACTTTTGATGTGTACATAAAGAGGTGGACGGTATTTTTCTACAGATGTAACATGACTAGTCGTCCTAAACGCGTAAATATGAAATTCTATATAGGATCACTGGAAGAACCTTGGCTTCACTTGTAACTTTCCTTATTAATATTTTACAACTATAGTCTTTCAGCTTGAACAACAACATGCTCTTCTCGATATGAATCAGTTGCGGACCAACAGCTTCTAACACAAGTGTATATCAAAACAGTGCCAAATTCGATCTGGAAATTCCGCTCGCTTCTCGGATTCAATAATAATTTCGGTATGATCGTCGGTAAAACTTGCAACTCGAAAGTCATCTCGTCGCCACAATGTCGACATTTACCGATACAACCGCTTAGCGGATATAATAGTAATGGTGCAGAATTATCTCTTGAATAGCTGAAAAATAAAATCATATAAAAGGATAAAATTAATAGAAAAAAAGTAAATATTAAAGATTACCGTAACAGCTGTCCCGGATTCCTCTGTATTCTACAAAGAAAGTTATGGAACATTTCGTCGCCGTGTTTGGGAATGCTTTTCTCATACTTTTCCACGTCTGTTTCGATAGTCTTAGGATTGCCGGATTCTGGCGTGAACTTGGTCGATGCATCTGGATTGCTGTGCTGATATTCCACCAATAGTTCTCGAACGTGTTGGGACACGTCTATGCTGCAATCCTCCTCGTCGACCGAGAGAAATATTTCGACAAAGGAGTACTTGGTTTCCGCATTCGTGATTTGCAGCGGCAACGGAGTCACCTCGTGAAGTAAACTAACTAAATCACATTGCGGCCGCGTTGGGGTATCGATGCACACCACTTCGCTTTCATCTCCATCGATCTCTGCTGAGGCTTGAGGAGAATCTAAACGGCCTACAGCACCGCCACTAATTGGAGAGTCTACACTGGCTGGACTAAAATGTTAAAAAAAAAAAATCAAAATACATATAGTACATTATACTTTACAAATGTGATTAATTTTAATATACACAAACCTATTTGCATTTGGATCATCCACGCGCAGTACTGACAATTCTTCTCGTATATTTTGGTCTATTTCTTTATGCAGAGAAAAGTGGAATTGTAATGGATCATTTTCCAACATGTTATTCCCATTTTGTTCCGATGCATTATCGTTTACATTATCCCCCCAATCGTCTGCATCTGACAACCAAGCTGCTGTAGATGGCACATTAACGCTTCCAGACTCCGGCGTAGTCGTCATAGCTTCATCCTCTAAATGCTGTATTCTCAGGCATGTCCAGCTTTCGTTTTGATTCCAGCAATTTGAGTTGATACATGCAAATATGTATAATGTTCGATGGTACTTTGAATTATCTAATGGAGCATACAATTGGAGTGCCAAGAGCTGATATAAGCCACAGAGTCTGCATTGTGGTGCTGATAATGTACTCTTCCCATAACAGTTCTAAGAAACGGGTATCATATTTATTATTACACGCATTATTACATATAAAACAGTCACGTTAAGCAGTCGCTTAAAAATGTTCATCAAATTTGTTTCAACTATAATTAACATTTGAAACATGTATGTTAGATATATTTAGATATGTATATATTAGATATTTTTCTATGGCAGATTTATTTATTTCATGTATTATTTGTGTAAATATCTTGCTTTGTTAAATTCGTAACATTCTACTGAATATTTGAGTGATTGTAGGTCGAGCTATTAAAAAAATTAGAAACCGCGATAGCAGAAACGATAATTCCCCCTGAAGGGATGTCTTTCGTTTCTTTACTCACCGCATGCCCGCCGATCTTGTTCGTCGTAAAGTTGAGCAAGGACCGGTGCTTATCGGTGACGTACTCGTCCTCGTATCCGAGATACACCTTCGTACGATTGTCGCAAGCCATTTAAGTCATTTGATCGTAGCTCTACATTGGAAGATCACGGATACGGAACGAGGAACACCTGCTGTACTCCCGTTTCTTACGATCAGGACAGCTGACACGCATCAGTAACGCTTTACGCGTGCGCCTTTGTCGGTTCGCGCTTCTCCTTTATCGATTTTTTTGGGGCTGCCAGCAACGGTCAGAGTGGTCGGTCAACAGAATGTTCTCGTTTCCTCGTGAGACCGCCTGGATGAGAAAAGCCACTGTTCTCTCACTCTTGAAGCCGCGTGAACGGAATACACCTGCACGTGTCATCATCACTGATGATAAAAAATAGCTTGCCCTTTGCACCTCTTGTAGCTAAAGCGAAACAGATATATATCTAGCTAAAGGAGATAGAAAGAGAAAAGAGAAATACAGTGTAGAAAGCGCAACTGAAACAAATTTAAAGATTTATAGTTGGTTTTTTCTATACATTTGTTATTTAATATTTCTTTTTTAAGAGAAAAAGATAATATATTTATATACATTTTGCAAAAGCTAAAGATATACATGCGCATTTCTTTACGCTTGTAATATTCTCTCTGATACAAAAAGGGTAGATTAAATATTACATATTAAATTAGTATAAAATATTATTTATTTTAAACATTATGTAAAAATATATATATAAAATGTCTACCAATACGTTTGCTTATCGCTAAATATCATTTTTACTATTTTCCGACTAATCAATCTCATAGTATGAGTAGGTACTACAGAAGTGTATAAAACGCAAAGTATATTGTCACCATGTTTCACAGCATGACATTTGTGATATTCGGAACACAAGTACGTTTCCTTCGCCCCGACAAATTTCCAGGTACTCGCGCTTACTCTCTCGTCATTGCTCTCTTCTTGTTCGATCGAAAGGGCAAATGTTTCGACCGCTTGATGATAAAACGTTCGTAAAATGTCTAATCTATGAGATCCTGTCACACGATTTTTCGCACACTGCGAGTTTCTGCCAAGTACAAATTTTTCTGTCTTGTAATTTGCAAGTAGAAAGCTAAAACGTTCATAGAATTATAAAATATCGCTCAATTATATAAAATAGCTGTGCTAAATAAATATCACATAAATAACTTTTATTTCAATATATACCCAAGTGTTTCATTATCTAAAGAGATCGACGTAGGTAAGTTTCGCGGATAGCACTGTTCAACGGTGCATAATGTGTCCATATTACTCTTCCAGCACTGCACAGCAAATCTCTCAATTTCTGTCAATTCTGGATTTGGTCCACATAACGCGAGAACTTCTACGTGATTAATTAGAGTTACAGATACTAATCTGAAAGCCACCTAAACAGAATATTGTTATATAATTATAGCCACCTAAACAGAATTATAGTTATATAATTATATCACTTTTCAATTAATTTTTTTATATGTGACTTCAGAAATTAAATAATATACACACATTTCTGAAATATACTTACGTTTGGACTTTTACATGGTAGAAACACTGGAATATCTCGTGTGGTGCAAATACTCTCTGAAGCAATCGCTATTGTTAACAATTTTCTTTCCACAGGATGCAGTGACCACCAGCCTTCTGTAGCAACTGCCACACAACCGTGCACCAGAACACATCCATACATTGAGTCCAAACATTCCATAAATCCCTCTAAACAGGTCTTGAAAGGAATACGTGTTTATTAAGTATCATATGTAATTTCATGTTGCTTCTGCACAAAAAAAAATTTAAGTACCTGAAGCAAATGATTCTCCGAAGATATAATGCACTCTGTCATGTTAATCATATCAGTTTTCATAGAAGTTTTGTCTCCTATGTTCAGGCAGTCCATTAATCTGTCGATAATAGGACTGCAGAGACGCATGTCCTTCTTGAGCCTCTCTATATTCTTAGTATTTTTTATCTCGTCGATGCCAGTGAAGAGAACCATTGCGCCAAAAGTGGCATCCAAAAATCTGTCCAGCACATATTTTGTTACTCCGCTCGCGATTGCTATCAGTATGATACACTGCTCGAATTCTTTCCATGCCACTGTCACGTCTGGCAAATCTGTGCTTAGGAGAGTGATGTTCTGTGATTTTAAGAACATGTGAACTCCATTGAGGGATGCGATTTTCGAGAATGTCATCTGTAAATAATTTTCAATTCTAAGATATCTGATTTCTGCAATGAGACATTATATACTTTTATAAGTATTTAACTTGAAATATCTCAATTTATCTAATTCTCCATATACTTACCATGTCACTGTCTCCCTTCTGGCGTGAAAACAAAGGAATCCCTCCAGAAGAAGTCAAGCACATAACGTGCGTTGACATTTTTGCTCAGGTACAAATATTATGTATTATTATTATGTCTTCAAGTGCTTCAAGATTGTATAAAAATTTAGACTTAAATATCAATGTTCTACCTTGACTGATCACATTGTGGACACCTAATAAAAATATTTTACACCATTAATGGTACAACATTCAACAAATTAGTATTTTTACATTACAAATTACAAGACAGAAAAATTGGTACTTGGCAAAAATTTTTAATATGCGAAAGATCATGTATTAATATCGTGAGAATTTTCATGCCATCACTCAGAGTCGAGTTTGACCAACCAGTTGGTCAGCTGTTTGACGATTTACCTTTTCCATAGAAAAAAAATTCAGATTGAATTTGCCTGTATGCTTTCAACCATGTACTAAACATTGATTAATTATTTGGCAGGAAGCTTAACTTTCCTTTCCACAAAGATTTCTTCAATAATTTCATTAAGCTCATTAAATTGATTTATGCCAAATAATCGCCACTCAGTGGCAATTATTTGACATAAAACTTGTAACTTTCTTTTTAATTAGAATTCTTTTCAATTTTTGTGAGCTTTTTAACAGACTGTTTAACATTTTATTGACGGTTGCATGAAACATAACTTCCTTTCTTTCTTAACTAAGATTTCTAAAATAGTTTCATTAAGCTTCTTAAGAAATTTTAATCTTTCAAATGATTTTCATATTTTAAAAAATGCAGAGGCTCAAGACTTAAAGCAAAATAATCCAACAAACTTAAACAGTAAAAAAATAAGGAAATAATTTTATACTTTTCTTCCTCGCTAATAATCACGATGAAAATAGTCACGAATACAATACAGTCATCGATAGTCACCATGGACCATGGAGGTAGGAATATCTGGAGGAGCATAAATGTGCGGGGGTGAAGCCCGAAACGTGGGAGTCGTGGGACGAAGATTGACCACTCAAGATGGCGACCATATTGGAAGGAGAAAGATAACCTCTTGTGTCAATAATGGTCGCCATCTTGAGCGGTCAACTTTCGTCCCACGTCTCAGGCTTCACCCCCGCGCATTTATGATTCCTCCAGATATTCCTACTTCCATGGAACGGAACAAAAACGGAATCATTCTGATTGGTTCGACCTTCATTGATCGAACTCTCCCCCTTCACGGCTGTGCAAAGAACGTGAGAGCGGTTTCCGCTCTAGCATTCCTCATTTCCTAGGCCGCGGCGGCGAGCGCGACTAAATCTTCGGCGTCTGGGTTGGAGGCCGCGAGTGCGACTGACATGGTTCTCTGTGCGCTGTGAACCCCGGTGGATCCGCTCCTATCGATTGCACGGCGTGCGCCTTCTCTACGACTGAGGACACGTCGTCTACCTATCCGTCACTCCCGGCGGTCACCGCGGCGACGAGCGAGGTCTCCCGAGCAACCCAGCGGCGACGTGTAAGTAGCACCGCGGCTGACCGGACAGCTTTCGAACCCATTGGCGCGTAAACCCTCGTCCGCCGCGCCGCTCTGTCGGTCCCCCATCCGCCGACGCGCTTTCTCGCACCTCCTTGTCCTCGCCCCGCGACGTTCCGCGGCCGCCTCCTCGCCCGTGACGCCCGCGAGCGGGTCGGCGAGCGTCCGCACGACACCCCCGCGTCCTCGCGCTGACCGCCGCTATCGCCGCCATCGCGTCTCTCGTCGCCGCCGAGGGAACGAAAAAAATACCCGCCATGGCTGCGTTGTTGTGACCGCGTACATACCTGTTTGTCACGCAGTGTCCCGACGCGCGCGCCTTACGACGCGGCCTGCCCCAACAAAGCCCCGAAAATCCGTCCCTCGTTGAATTACTCGGGGGCTAGCGTTGTTACGGAGACAAAGAACACGTCGCTGACAAAGAGCGCGCGTTATAAGCGCAATTACGTATTCTTGATTGTTCCTATCCGGTTCCGCTTGTCCAAGCTTGACTTGTTACTCCATTTGGCGCAAAAGCAATGTTTCGTCCGCGCGTCCTTTCGAGCGTTTGAATAATGCTGTAAATGGTACATTTTATTTTAACGATTAGAGAAATTATAATTAGGTTGATCGGAATTACTTACTAACAGAATTACTTGGCTGAATAATTTCCAAAATTACATTTAGAAATTTTTCTATCTTGTGAAAGATGAGGATCTTGTGACTAACTTGTATTTTTTTTGCAGCAAGATGACACCGGAAGGATACACGCGCGTGTATGTGGGCGGGTTGAACGAGAGCATCAAAAAGGAAGATCTGCAGATGGAATTTGAGAAGTATGGCAAGCTGAACAAGGTGTGGGTAGCATTTAATCCGCCGGGCTTCGCTTTCATCGAGTTCTTCAACATGAACGAGGCTGAGCTGGCATGCTGCAACATGAACGGCATGGAGATTATGGGTGCGAAGTTGCGAGTGGAGATTTCACGGGGTAGGGGCCGCGGCGGTGGCAGGGGTGGTGGCTCGGGTGGTTTCCGAGGAAGTCGCGGGGCTGGCGGTAGGGACTTCGGCTCTCGGGGCGGCTCTACCGCCGGTTACAGAGGCAGTACTTACGCAGATTACGGAGGCAGCTATTATACAGGCAGGGGTGGCGCAAGTAGGGGCAGAGGTCGTTACGGAGAAGACTATATGTTCAATCGCAGCAGCGGGTATGTTACGCGAGATGGATATACACAGGATGTCTACGGTGGTAGTAGCGGGGACACTGGCGCCGACTACTACACCGGGAAGGATACGAGCACAGCGAGGTATCGAAGCCGCTCTCCCGCCGGCCGTGGCAGGTATTGACGATACCCATCTAAATTGATATTCAACTCTCGTGTCACATTTATTAGCAAGCTTGTTAGCTCAAATTTCGAGGACCTGGGAGGGGGGAGGAATGTACGATCAGAATTTTATTAGATTATAATTCTGACAGTAAATTCTGTTAAGAGCATCTCGTGATGCATTGTGATTCTACGATTCTTCGATTCTTCGTGTTTGGGTAAATACGACGGGCAAATACTACACAAACAAATATTTGAGTTTTACATTTAATAATTCGTATCGTTTTGAAAAGGGAAATTAAGATGAAAAGAAATTTTTAACGACGGGATTTCTGCGATGACAAGTTCTAAGACGAAATGGACATTTACGATAAATAATAATTTTAAAAAAGATCGATAATTTCGAACGCGTGTAAATATGTCGAAAACGACAGGCACAGAAGGTATGTGATTGTGTCTGAAAGAAATTACGTACTCTTAACTCAAGGCAAAACTTAAACGGATTAATTAGCAGAAAACAATGCGATTTCGCATTTTACGCGAATACATAATATTGCTTTCGGCCTATCATAACTTGTATATTGTAAACTATATACAAGAAGAATTCTACAAATTACATAAAAAGATTTTTATGTGCATGAGGATCCATTGCTCTCAGTAAATATGGCAAATTCATTTAATTGCATGCACAAAAAATATCAAGCTACTGTCGGCTCTCAATCAATGGGAGTCAAAAGGGGGCGAAGTAATGTGACAACCTGTTTTGCACTTCCATGTTCACAGTCATCGTCATCTACGTGAATGCACATAAAAGAACTACGCTGCGTCTTGCCAATCTGAACTGCGGGCCGAACAGCTACCCGCCTCGACGACTTCATTTCTGTCCAATCTACACAGCGACCTGTATATAGACGAGAACTACCATTGCAGTTTGCGCTGTGCAATGTTTTCCGTGCATTGTATCATTTCCATAGAATGATCGTTGCCGGAGAATATTTTCGATGATTAACAGACTCGAAAGTTCCCTTAAAATCTTAAAAGCATTTTCACGCAAAACGTGAAACACGAACCTCAGAGTTCGAACGATTAATATTTGAAGAAGTAATTAATATAGAGCTGTAATCTATAGAGACTATAACACTATCTACAATCATCATTTTACTTTAAAAAACGAAACGATATTGTGGGTTGTTTTAGAACTCTCCTTTCTTTACACACGTTTTAGATGCGTAGGATTTTATGTGGTTTTTGGTTTATGATTATAATACAGATTTCGAGATTCATTTGCATACATATAATCCCATGACCGTTAAAATAGTAGCATCTCGTAATTTTGTTGATTTACTTGGCTTAGCTATCACTATTTTCAGCTTTCCGATAAGTTCCGAGACTGCAGTATGACGGTTCATAATCTTGTGAATATCATTCTCACGTATTTAGTTAGAAACGTGTGCTCGCTTAACGTTCTATGAATAGTAACGATTTTATATGGAATCGGAAAGGAGACAGTAAATCGCGCGCAACTAGCCAAATGCAAACTGCTGCTCGCATATAACAGTTTAATAATTTATTGTGCAAGCGAAGAAAGACAAAGTAATACAAATACTTTGAGAATTTCGACGCACAAACGACGAGATCAAAATCTTGCGAAAGCCAAAACAATCGCATCCGTATATCTTCCAATACTTCGGTTTTGTGATATATGTGCAGAAACAGTGCTGCATTTGGAAAGAGAGCATCCATTTTTGTCATTTCAGATGCTCGTAAATAAGAAAGTGATAAAAATAGTGGTAATGATGTATATTATCTCCACTGTAAAAGATGGAATTGGAAATTGAGATATTAAACGATTTGCGCTCACTACTGACCGCCACCCTCTGCCTGCCTGTCTGCCTGTCTGTCTGCTTAACTGATTGTTTTTTCACGTTTTATTATGATTGAGGTAATCTGGTGTTTTGTTTTCATCATTTCGCGAACAAATTATTTTTACTGAATACAGTTGCTTATTTGTCTATAATCGCAATTTCTACCAATACCAGTTTACAGGTCAATTTTTATATTATTAGAAATGTTAGTATTTTATATAATACTTTACGCGACGTTTTTCATACATTTTATACTTCAATCGTATTCTTAAACGAGAGACGTTCTCGCTTTTCTGATAAAATTTGGAGACGCAAGTTTGCTATAAATTGAAAACATTCACGTAAGTATCTTAACGAAAAAAAAAGAAATTAATTTATTACATTAAATATTAGTAATTAGACAATTACTTAACATGGAAAATTAAAAATTTTGAATTTATTTTTACAAATAAAAAAATTAGATTTAATTAAATTGTATTAAATCTTTTGGAGAAGCATTCGCACATTTTAATTTTCTATGTTAAGTATCTTGATGCGTAATTTTTTCAGTTAACTTTCTCATAAAATCCAATTAACAATAAAAAAAATTTGATTATGTTCAAAACTATATTAATATCCTTTAAATTTAATTGTTAAATTTTATTTTATTAATATTTCAATCTTACACAAAATTAGTACTCCATTTAGTTAATTTTTTCTCCATAAGTAATTAAAATATCATTTTTAATAATCTTTTATATATATATATATCGCGTTAAAAACAAGATCATAGTATATTTTTTATTTGTGATACATTTTTCTTCATATAAAAATATATAAAATTATATGATTATCTTCTCTTTAGAAGTTTTGTTATATATTCAACTTTGGAATGTACATGTGATATAAATTTATTTATTCGTTATTCTTTATATTTGAAATTTTTTATTTTACATCTTTATTTTATAGAAGCTAAGAGATGAGATCTTCTCTCCGTATTCTGGAATAATGCTCGGATCAATCGTTTCACTTCTAGAGGAGAGAATTCCTGTGCTAATGACCCTTTCCCATTTCCCCATCTAACTTCGATTTCTTTCAGTGACGCGCCAAGTAATTTGATCAATTCCAAAAATTTTCCCCATCTATTTACATGCTGCTGAATCTGTTGATCCTATAAAATGAAAATGCCAATTAATATGTTCCTACTTCATTAAATGGAATAATTCTTATGGCTTAACTTTTACAGGAACCAGTTGGAACGCTACTATCTCGAACAACTCTTTATAATATCGAATGTATGATTAAATGCAATAAAAATTTGTGTCATTAAATTTCACATTTATATATATTTATACTTTTTCTTTTTGTATGCTTTTGCATTATATACTTACAGGAAATATCTGCGGCGTTCGTTTCACCACCATATTAAATAGAGTTACGAGTTCTGTCGCGACATCAATTGGAATATCTTCCGCAGATATGACTTTCGTCACCAAATCGTTAATCATGGAATTTGTTATACATCCTAAGACATAAAAAAATTAGAATTAAAATATAAAGTAAACGTTAATGTGAACAAAAATTTGAAGAATAAAAAGACTAACCAACTGCTTTACAGTAAATATTTAAAGGTAATACATCCAGCCAAACAGTCTTCAATAATTCCAATTGTCTGATACATTGTCTTAAAGCACGTTCAGTACTAGGATTTAGCTGAGGTGCTTGGCTTAATTCTGAAAAACCTAATTATAAACGCAAAATATTATAAGGCTATATTTCATCAAATTTTTTTACAACTCTAATAATTAAATTATTAACCTGAATCCTTGATGATGTCGTGGATAATATCGCTTTGATAATTCATGTGATTTATAAAATATTCCGATCCAATGTGTCGGAATATCGTAACTTGATCCGCAAATGTCAAGTTTAATTTTTGAACAACTTTTGGAAATTTGTCTCTATATTCATGCGCCAACGTAAGCAAGTGGTGGGCGAGATACATACAATTATTATGAAACAGAGCTAAACATAATAATGATAATTATGTTATATTCGTTTTATTCATATTAATTTTGTTAGAATTAATTCATTTCTGTTATCATCCTTACCAACTTGTTGAGGTATTGTTTCTAAGAACTTTTTATGATGTTCAGGCACCAAACCAGCATACATTTCGAATACATTTCTGCATGTATAAAATAATCTAATAGTGCAAGCATCCGAACTATCACAAGCCTCATCCAATATTGTTCTCGCTAATTCTAACGTTTCTTGTGCATTTTTGCTAAAAAATTAGAAATTATCAAAATTTTAATTCGTAAAATTTATATACATTTCATTCATTACTATTCATTACTATTAATCGAATAGTATACCTTATTTGACATTTTGGTAGATGAAATGACATATCGCTTAACTTTGTTTCAATGGATATTTCGCAAGCATTCTCAAACGCTTTATTTATAAGTTTAGGCGGTTCCTGCAACAAAACAGGCCAATTGAAAATAAAACGTTTTATTATATCTACTATTTTTAATATAACGATAGATGAATACCTGTGGCTCGTATCTAATAGAATCGTGCAGGTCTTTCCTCATTATATTTCTAGCTTTGGCTAACAAATCTTGACATATTCTATTAATGAAGAGTTGGTCAATATTGTGCGTATATTCTGACAAGAAGAGCTGATCCTCGGAAAGGAATCCTGAAATTTTACATCGTTCAATGCTGTGTATCATCAGATAAACATTTTTATCTTAGGAATAGTTATACAAGTACCAATTGCTACCAAATAGTTTTGAAATTCATTAATCATCTCGACTACAGGTTCGAAGTTCTTCAAATCCGCATTAGAAGTAGGAATGGTGTGAGAGATGCAATCTGCTATCAAAATACGCGACAATTGTTCCAGCAGATGCGGTTGTAATTTTCTCAAGAAGATTTCATTATCCGCGACAATCAGATTTAAATGTTGATGCAGAAACGTGAAGAGCAGCTTCAAATTGTATAATACACCTTTGTAACATGGCATCTTTTTCTTCTCCAGTATCTCGACGGTAAACAATTTCTCCTTGACAACATACACCGAGCAATGATCATAAATGATGGGTTTAATTATACAATCCATCAGTTTTGTGGAAAATATTTCTAGTTCATTCTCGAGATGATCCATAATATGCAATCCTTGCATCAATTCCTGTATGTCGTCATATTCGGTTTTAATAGCGACAGACGTGACTGTTTTGCCCTCTTTCACGTCGTTGCTCCAGTAGATTCGATCGCGCAAGAGGCCAGAGGCTTCCATCAAGCATGAACGAGAGAGATTGCAGTATTCGTCCTTGATTGCCGCGTATATTTCGAGATTGTGCAGGAGACTATGAGGATTATTCAACAGAGATTGCATTTCCTGCAGAGTCTTGGCAGTATCGACATACTGCTTTTCCTCTTGTGTCTTGTTTATAGATTTTATGCACTTGTGTAAATTTATCAATTGATGAGATAATTGCAGGCTGATGTTGGATTCCTTTAATGCTTGAGAGAGCGTCTTCAATTCCTTTGTCGATCCAGACAACTCTATTTTGATCTGTACAGATATAAATAATATTAACTAAACATGTTTTATCGTGTTTAGTGTAACGATGCTGGTACAACATACTTGATCGTTTATTCTGTTCTGCAAAATATCTATTTCTTCCAGCAGTTGCTCCGTCTTTTTAACCAGATGTACGTCTCTTGTCAGCTTTGCATTGAATTCAACGTAATTGTCATCCATGAAGTCTTTAACTTCATATTCTAATTTCGTTATTTCCTTCTGTATTTCGGCAATGTTTTTATGGAGGTTTTCTTTTTCAAGTTTACCTGTGAGGCAAGAGATACTGTTCATATTTTTTGTTTAGTTTCATAATAAATTTCATGTTTAATCAATCCTAACACATCGTCTACAATTTCTAGCTAATAGAAAGTTTGTTTTAGATTCATGAGAGAATATAGAGTTGCGTTAAGTATCAATGACTGTCTATAATTATTCAAACAGTTTGTAAATATTACCTGCAGTAGCCAGTACATCTGCTACGAACGAAGTCATGTTGTACAAGAAACAAGTTGTAGAATGTGAGAGGATGAAATTCGGGCTCTTCTATTGTTCGAGTGATTAGAACACTTAAAAACACGCACTTCCAAGATTATCCTGAATCAACGACTATATTAGTTGTGCCACAGATTTTGCGGGAAATTTCGTGCAATTGTAGTTACTAATTGCCAATTTTATCGTTATCAATTTTGTTCAACATCAGCTCAAGCGAACATCAACTTATGAAAATTAGAATGTTTGACACATATGACAAAATTAAATAGCAATCATTTTGAAGCAAGTCCGCCGGTTATCATGCGTCGGCTACAATAAACAGTAAGCATGGAGGAATAAAATAATAGGGTGAGAACAGAAAGACAGAGTATCTCTCACCATATTGGAACCCAAAAATATTCAAGTAGGAACCACGTAGAAATATAAAATACACATTTATTTTAGTATATTAACATATTTAACTATATTTGTACGTTTGTGTCAACTTTAATCTATTTAATTTACAGATTGCAATTACTAATTGCACTGATTGTATACCGTTCGAAAATATATTGCGCTTTAGGTTCCAAAATGGTGTAGCCACTCAGATTCATCACTTCGCCTGTCGTAGTTTGCGATACGCCTCTCGCTTTAACATTTTCTCCTTATTATTTTATTTTTTTCACTCTCTTCTATTATTTTATTCCTTCATGAAACGCTCACTGTGCTATCTTTTCTGCTGAACGCAGCCGTAAGAATTGTTCCTTTCAGCTGAATTTCTTGCACCGTTCATTTTGTTCTTCTTTTTTTCTCTCCACGTTGAAACGAGAAAGAGAAAGGTTGAATGGTGCAAATAGGTTAGCTGAATCTAAACTTTCCGTTGGCACGGTGCGACTTAACCTAAAAGATCCGGATCTCGATTCTCGATTCTCGCGCTCGATTCGATAATCGATGAATCGTAGTGAACTAGGTGCTCCTTTTAGCTGAACTGGCTGCACTATTTCAGAGGTTATCTTTCTTCTTCCCAATACGGAGGGAAAAGGCTAACCTCTAAACTAAGTGCAGCCAGTTTAGCTAAAAATAACAGGCTCCTAACCTGCGTACCGCTACAATGTTCGTCCGCTCACCGGCGGACCGGTCTCGCAAATTCGCGTCGATCGTCAATCATTCCTCGCGGCCAGGAGTGGCGGGACGCGAGTCCCGTGTCGCCTTCGCGGCCAGGAGAACCCGGAGGAAATACGCTCGCGGAGTCGCGCGCGCCGACGGCCGCCGGGACTTTCAATTGGCGCATTAACCTCATCGTCACGGTGTCACGCACATTATGACGTAGATAGAGATACCGCAGCTGGGTATCCACTACCATGAGCAGGCTCAGATTAGGGTCAGAGTACCTTCCGTTAACGGAGGACGACATGTCGAAGGTCCGCCTCGTCGTGCCGTTCTCCAAAGTGGCATGGCTCACCGTGTTCCTGCCGTTCCTGGCGTTCGTCTTTTGCGTCGCCTGGTCGGTCCTCTATAATTTCGAGCACTCCACCTCCACTCATTGCCAGGTATGATTGGTGTTCATCTCGCGCAGCGAGATAATTACTATTTTTTTTGTTTCTGGAAATCGCGACTGGAATAACTTGCGTAACTCCGAACGAACGGCGACGCTTAAGATAGGTTTCCAAAGGCGTGCGTCATTGAAAAGGATTCAATTACGTGATTCAGCATATTTTTCGAAGTAATGAATAAGCGCTTCTTATCTATAAGTGGAAAATTGTTATAAAACTTGTAACAACTTCATAAATTATAAATTACAACTCTATAGTTTTATAGAAGCAACGTAACGAATGAACGCTTCTTGTTAAAAATTGTTATGAAATTTATAACAACTTTATAAAGCTTTATACAAGCTGAAAAAGTACCATGTTTTTTTCTTTTTTATGTGATTTCTAGGTATACAATTTTTTACCGTCTGTCTCGGCAGCCATAGGTCACTATAGACCTCAGAGAGATGTCTGGAAGACTGCTATAGCGCTGCAAGCCATAGTGAGAACTTTGGTGTTTATGCTGTATTATCGTTACTACAAGGAGCATGTTTATAAATGGGCACAATATCTAAGTAATATCGCGCTTGTTATGTACGGCATTGAGAATACTTCCCTGGTGACACTGAGCTTTTGGACTTCCGACGAGAATTATGGTATGCAATTAAGGCATGACATCTGAGAATTTACATAAATATACATACGATTATTGGGTGCAGTGTGTGATTTGGTATAATTAACCTATGTTGTTTTTCTTACAGCATTTCACAAGATGTCTTTCATAACTTTTTTGATGACGTCGTTTGTACACATGTTCTTAGCGTATTATATTATGAAGAGTTGCCTGAATATTGCGAAAGGCTTGAATGATGCTTCCTTGAAATGGAAACGGAGATCAATGATGTTGAATGTGTTCTCTACATTAATAGCATGTTATTTCTTTTATAGGCATAATAAATATTGTGAACCTTTAGGTAAGATATTAATCAACATTCTTATTATTGTACTGTTCTAGTTTCTGTTAATTTAGGGAATCGCTATATAATTTCAGTATATTCATTGTTCGCCTTGAGCGAATATGGAGTTGTACTCTCAAACATGGGATACCATCTAACCGCTGCATTGGATTTTGCTACTACGCGACTTATGATATCAGAAAATAGATGTAGAATTATTTAAAATTTTTTAAATCTGCTTTATGTGATAACTTTTATATATATATATATATATACATATATATTTCAACTTTATTGTATATTATTGTACATATTCATGTCTGAAATCATTATGTATTACATCTGCATATTAGAAAATAATTATTTATTAATTTTGTATAAATTATATAATAATTTATACAAATTATATATAAATTATATAATAATTTATACAAAAATATAAATTATAGCTTTTAGAAAGCATGAACGCATTACAGGTATTGAAATTAGATTTTATTTATCTGTTTGTAGCAGCACTTTTTTTTTTAAGGCACTTTAATATTAAAAAAGTAAAAGCGTAGAATTTTGTATATAATGATCTTTTTTGCACTTATCTTATTACAAGTTGTTTCTTAAATTTTATTACGATGATAACTAAAACGTTAATGTATATAAATTGATATAATATATAAATATATATTTTTTGAGATTATGGCTTAATACAAAAATGATATAACATAGAAAATATCTTTGGAAATCTTTTTAAATGCCTATTCTGTTTCACATTTTATATTTGAGCGATTAGATGATTATGTACATCACGTACATCAAAATTTAAAGTCGCGATCGAGTTTGTCGGCGATAAATTTTGCTATCGCCATAGCACTGGTCGCAGCTGGCGACGGCGCGTTTCGACAATGCAATACTCTGCTTCCGATCGTACCAGTGCCTTTATCGAAAACGAAATCATCGACCAACTTGCCGTTTTTGTCTATTGCCTGTGCTCTTACACCCGCCGGTCCTCTGTTAACAATTATGAGAGAAAATTTTACAAAAATAAATCTAGCATAAAAAATACTGAATACTGACCTTTTTACGTCTTTGTATGTAACTTCGGGAATAAATTTCTGAAGGTCTTTCACAGTCAATGGATAGAAAATTGATTTTATTATCTCCATGCAGCCCGGCAGGAAGTAACGGAAGCATAGTTTGTATAAACCAGGGAATTTTGCCATCTCTATACAGTCTCTTACGTTTATATCAAACCATCTGAAAGAAAATCAATTTTAATATGAAATCTATATATATCTTCTAAATAAATTTCCATGAATAAATAATAGATGTGTATTTAGATCTCTGTGATACTTGCAAATGTTATTCAATTTCGTGTAGATTCAAGTAAATAATTTTGTAATAATCAATACCTATAGCCCTCTCTAGCGAATGCGAGAACAGCGTTAGGACCCAACCAGACTTCACCAGACACTCTGGGTGTAAAATGTACGCCCAAGAATGGAAATCTGGGGTCAGGCACTGGATATACATTGGTCGTGCAGAGATGCCGTTTATTGTCATTTAGCAGAAGGTACTCGCCGCGAAACGGTATTATTCGTGGACTTACATCGCAGCCCGTCATCACCGCCAATCGATCAGAATGCAGACCACCGCACGCCAGCACATATTTCGTTGGTATGCACTTCAAGGAAAAAAATTGCCAAAATAGATTAGATAATTAACGCGACGCATAATAAGATACGGTTCAAGGAAAATCATACTTTGTTTTTCGATTGAACGGATATAGGTGCTAATTGACTCTTTCCTTTCGATTCCGCCATCTCCGAGAATGCTATTACTTCGTAATTAAGAAAAATTTCGCCTCCCATCTTTCGAAAGTCTTCAGCAAAAGATTTACACACAACCGCCCAGTCCACTATACCAGTCCACGGTGACCATATAGCCTTTTCTCCCTGCGAAAGAAACAATTCAATTATTCACTGTTCATACATTATTTACAGCATAAACCTAAAACTATTGCATTTTATACATAGATTTTCATATTAAAAATAAAATTAAAATATAACAGACGATGGTAGAACACAAATTAAATTTTTATTTCAAGAAAGGTTTTCTCGATATAAAGAATTTGTTTGATTAAAACTTGGGAGTAAATTTTTGATATTAATCATCGTGAATTTTCAATACAATTTTTACGTGTAACATTATTCATTCGTGTCTTATACCTTGCATTTAGGTTCATATTTTGAAATGCAATCTTTCTCAACAATCTCTAAATCAGGCACTTTGTTTTTTGTTCCTCTATCGAAGAGCTCATCTAATCTCTTGGTTTGAGCTGGATTTTGGGCGACGATCAGCTTGCCAACTTTCTTGTGAGGTATGTTATTCTTGCAAAAGTACTCGTACGATAGCTTCAGACCTTCTACGCAAAGTTTCGCCTACGACAAACAAATCGCCATCACATTATGGACGTTTTACGCTTTAATTGTGCATTGCAAAAAAAAAACTAATCCTGGAAATATTACGAAGACAATTTCTTACGTTTTATATAGTTAATACAAGTTAATTAAATTTTTTTTTCTTTTTGGACCCAAGATTGAATGTACGACAAGTTATTTCATTCATTTTAGTTTACCTTCATGCTTCCAGGAGTGTAATAAATGCCAGCGTGCACTACGCCACTGTTGTGGCCCGTTTGATGTTTAGCTAGAGCACTCTCCTTCTCCACAATGGCCATTTTCATGTTCGGATGCCGCATGATCATCTCGCGAGCGGTAGCACAGCCGAGGATGCCACCACCCACGATTACGAGGTCGTACATGGTACATGTGCTGAAAATTCCGTTTATCTGGATCATTTGCGCAATCATTTCTTATACCAGGGAAAGCAGTCTCAACTAATTTAGACAACGCAGAATATTGGATTTACTTCAATACCGAGTGCGAGTATTTTTTAATGTAAATATCAGATTTGTTTCAACATTGTATTTACGTATTATTTAATTCAAAGTTTTCGGAGATTAATCCCAGGTAACAAGCTAACGATAAATAACATCAGCTTGCTATCTAGGGTGATTTATATATAATATAGCAATAGCTTGCAGATTGCGATAGAAATAATGAATGAAAAATAAAAGATTGAAGAAACGTCAACAATAATTCGACGGAATGCATTCTTAACAAAAAGTTATGGGAAATTTTAAGGAATTCCCATAACGAGAAACTATCTGCGCGCGACAGGGATGTATAATCCGTACATGTACAGATATACACGGTCATCAAACTTCCTTCGCGTTGAGTAACAATCTGCAGCTTCGCGAAATACGTGAGATGTTTATTAATCCGCGGCTAAAGAGCTTATTATCAGACGTTCGCCAGAGGTTTGGACAAGAACTTAACAGTTCCGCGCTGGATTAAACGGCGCTCGTTATTAAACGCTGTCATTGCACGGGTCTTTAGAGGGATGGTGGTTTCGTCGTTCGGGATTTCATGATGTAAATTCTGCGAAGATCGATACCTTGCGGTAGACTGATGACGAGATAAATAACTCAGCTGCGGCGCAGCTCTCCTGGCCAGAAACGTTATTACGTGCGTACTCATCACGTTGAATTCGTCGTCACTTCAGGTTATTAGACCTCTGAAGGTCGCACGTCGTCTACACAGGAACATATCACCATAGGGATTAAGCAATTAGTTTTTCCACATCGATGTTAAGACCGATCAAAATGCAGTTTAAAATGTGGGTGTCATTTAATTCTCGACGATTAGCGTCCAATTTCACAATCCCTCTTTCTCTTTCCTTCTTTCGCTTTTTTTTCTCCGCGAGTTATCGGGGACCCGATAATCCAATTCTCGATAAATCGAAATTCTCGCACGATTCGTAAAAGGATTAATTAAAATTGTATAATCCTACTTTATAAAGAAGACAAAGTTAATTGCAGATTTAAAGGATTTTTTTCATCTCCCTAGTGATACGTTCAAAGAAACGCTCGATTTAAAGAGATTTTTTTTTTTAATTATTCCTTCTCCCCTCTTCATCAATCCATCGTCAATCCACGTCGATCAAAATTGATAATGTAATACAAATGCAAGATTATATACACTGCACGCATTGTAAATTAATAATTGTGCACTATAAAATTAATTTTTGGGTGAGTTTTTTATTTCAAAGTGATATATGCCAAAAAACATATAAAAAAAGATTCTTGAAATTATTTTCCTTCACCCTATCTCTTTTCAGAAATCATTTTTTTTCCCTCATTTACACGTGAATTACGCAATATCGACATAGCGTAATACAAGTGCGGCGATAATCTTGCACTATAAAGATAACTTTGGAACGAGTGAGAGTTTTAACGTGATAAATTCCAAGCAGTAACGATGTAAAAAAGATTTCAAATTATGTCTTCTCCTGTTTTCACACGTTATTTTAT